>JAECUM010000321.1:85000-98809 GCA_016617855.1 Megalonaias nervosa | reverse complement strand
ATATATATATATATATATATATATATATATATATATATATATATATATATATATATATATATATATACATTTACAGGTAAAATCAAAAAGATTTCGTCTTCTCCAAAGGCGGTGTAGCAATAATATTTTGAAACAGGGGCGTTTGAACGATACTGTTTATCCCCAAAGTACATTCCTAACCGGAAACCGGAAGATGCATTTTTGAGACTGACATTATTGTCTTTTGAATATCATAGATAATCTTGATTCAATAAAACAAAAAAAAACACAAAAAAGAAAAGAATGTAGCTTTCGATCCACTGTTAAAACAATACCGCGTTTATCTGTTTCTATGCCGAATAACATTTCTGTGTCTGTAATTTATGATTACGTTTTTAATCACATGACTTCTATGTTTTTATTCCCCCCCCCCCCATCAATTTACGCGTATTTAATATGACGACATGTAAGGCAAAGTCAGTTACTAAGCTTTTATGCTTTTCATTGAAGAAATAAAATTCTTCTTCTTCTTCTTCTTCTTCTTCTTATTATTATTATTATTATTATTACAACAAATTACCAACTGCGCTAGGGGTGGCCAACAAAGACGGTGAATCCTTGCTATGTGATGTACCTGTTTTTGTTTTTTGTAGAATTGAGAGTAGAAAACTACTCTCCCAGTATAGCGCTTTAAACTCTGGGAACAATGAGTAGACTGGCTATCTGAAATTTATTTTTCAAACAAATTTGGTAGACCACTGTAGCATAATTTTCTACGTTTAAATTTCGTTGCTAACACTTTTCATTTTTACTCTCAATTCTATTATAGCTTAAAAGATAAAGCCATCGTATTAAACAGAGAGTGTCTGTCTTTTCTGTGGCACATGATAAAACGCAACATAACTTAATGAAACTCATTTCCAGGACATTAAGCGATATCCTTCAGCATCCACTCTACTTCAGGCAATGTTTGTTTTTTTAGCCGCTCTCTCCAGCTAGGCATTTCCTTATGTGATAATATTCATGGTGTGATAATCAAGCAATAATCTGAGTTACTCGTGATCTTTATTCGCATTTAGCCGATTGTCCATCAGTAATTTTATACACACTAAGTTTGTTACAATAATTGACGGTGGCATGCTTGAGGCATACATTGTAATAAATCTATCACACGCACAAATATTCAGTCAATACTGAAGATATATACTTAAGCGTACATACATTCCAATGCACATACACACAAATTACATATTATATATGTATATTCATTCGCACATACCCATACAAACGTATAATTCTTCCAGCCACCCATCCATCCATCCGTCCGTGGGCATACATACATACATACATACATACATACATACCTGCATGCATATATACATGGAATATGATACGAAATAAGTTTACAACCTGTTAATGTGTGACCTGTAAAATAAACGGAATCTGTTTGTTTAATCACATGAGTGCGCTTAAATACAAGCTCCTTTGGGAGAAGACGCGAAAAGTATCATTAATATATAAACAATATTCAAAATGCTATTGTTATTAGTATCATAAGGACTGTATACATGAAGTATATTAGGTAGTAAATAAAGAAATTAGATGAGAGGAACGGAAAACATAAGAACAAAATGATAATAAATAATAGCTAATTAATTTATTAAATCGTGTAATTTTAAGTGGCATTCATCTTATAATTACGTTCAATTAGTGCTCCAAGAATATAATTTCACAGATTTGAAAACTCTGTAGATTTCGTGGAATTTAATAATTCTATTCGCCAGCAGATTTGAATATGGCCCGCGATAACATTTGTGAATTTTTCACAGCTGCTCGTTGCTGGATCTGTGAAGAAGCTTTTACTTCCACCAATAAAAAATATCCCAGACCATTGTCACCTCACTGGCGCATACAGAGGAGCTGTAAAGAACGGATGTAATTTACAATTACGAATTTACCCAAACAAAACAAAGATCCATGTAGTGTGCTTTTCATAACTTGTGTGGGTATGACGGCCACGTAATAATGCAAGTAGTGGTTCTTACATCAAATTCACCAAAAAGTGTTATTCCAAAAAATTGGAAAAATACACGACGTTTAGTCTTAGACAATTACAGTTTATTGCTTCACCAGTTTCTGAATTCGTCCTTGGACATATTAGTTGGCAATCTAAAGTGAAAAGTTTAAATTACCCGTAGATATTGTCCCCAGGGTACTAGCGCCCCAAAATTGGCCTGTCGAGAAAATGTTTGTATCCATACGAATACTGGAACAAATCTGCTGAAACTCAGTTGCCCCCGATTGAAGCGTTTCTTTCATTGCTGTCACGTGAATGTATTACAGAAAATGATTACGCGCACACAATAAGGTTTGTTCAGCATTCGAACGCAAAAGAATGGGTGACTATCACGATCTGTATCTGCGCACTGATGTGTTGTTGCTCGCTGATGTAGTTAAGAAATTTTGTGAGACTTCCATGCACATGTATAAGTTTGATCCCGCACATTACTTCTCGTCACCGCTAATGGCATGGGATGCGTTGTTGTCCAAAACCAAAATCGAGTTGGAATTTCTCAACGATATTGACCAACAGAGATCACGTCGTGGAGGAATTTCTATGGCGAGGCACAGATATGAGCACGCAAACAACCCAAACATAGACGGTTATGATCCCTCTGCCCCTAACAGTTACATCATATATCTAAATACCAATAACCATTAAGGATGGGGCAATGAAGCAACCGTTACCTGTCGGCGTGTTTCAGTGGATAAATTCTAGATGCATTGACATACAAAAAGACATACACGATTAAAACAGACACATCAATTACGGATACGTCTTTGAAGCTGGTCTAGAATTCCAGAGCATTTACATGATGTACAAAACGATTATCCGCTTACCCTAGAGGTGTTGACGGTACGTGGTACAAGGTTGTCCCCGTATCAGTGCGCAATCGTTGATGAATCCGGACGTACATTTACTGAATACATCAAACTAGTACCGAGTCTTAAAACGAAGAACAATTATGCAGTACACGTGTGAAATCTGTAGTAATTATTTGCGATTGGGAATGCATGTAACCAAGATCAATCGAGTGTTTGACTTTCGCCAGCAAGCTTTGATGTCACAAATGAATACGGATCTCCGCACTGTGGCCACAAATGAATTTGAAAAATATTTCTTTAAGCTAATGAATAATGCTGTTTTCAGAAAAGTCATGGAGAATCTTCAGAAACGAATCCTGGTATATCTCGTCAGTGATAGTTAATAATACAAACTTTGAAGGTTAATTGATGACCCCGCCTTTGAATCCAGAAAGATCTTTGATGGTGGGCTTGTTGCCGTTCACAGTAAAAAAAATCGAAACTGAAGCTCACAAAAGAATCTATTTGGGTTTGTCTGTGTTCTACTTGTCAAAACTCTTAATGTACGAGTTCTCTACGATAAGATGAAACCGCAATACGGTGACGGAATCAAAGACGCTGTACACGGATACAGATTCTCTATTAATGCATATCATAAACAATGACGTGCATGCAGACATGGCCTTACCCTTTTTAGTAATCGAATTTGATACCAGTGATTATCGCAAAGGACATCAGTTGTTTGGTAACATCAGTTAAAAGGTTGTTGGTAAGTTCAAAGACGCGTATATGGGGGTGCGACCTAAAATGTACTCGATTGTGGTGGGAACTTCCAGTTCCATCGGTGGAACCAGAAGAATATTAAATATGTCAAAGGTGTTCCACAGGTTATTGTGCATAAAGATCTCAAACACGACATGTACGTGGAAGGTCTTTAAGACAGACGTGATTTTGCACACATGGTAAATATGATACGGTGTCAGAAACATTGCATGGATGTTTACCAATGCAAAGTGACTTTATCTCCGCTTGATGTCAAGCGATGGATGCCATCCCCACCCCACCCCCTCCGATGGTATTACCATTGCCACTTATACATTTGGACATCATGCTATTGTGAATCAGCTTCCTTTTGGTTGACATTGGTGTATTGTAACTCGTAAAGCTATACATTAAATTGTTAATTCAAATCCTGGTGGCAGTTTCTTATTTGCTGGAACGACTTGAAATTCCTCTCTCATAAATACTCGGCTTCGTGGCTTTGACTCCCATGGTTGAACTGCTGATCGGTCTGCAGGCCCCAAACGGTAACGTGTTGGTTGTCTTGGAGTATCGACCAATTCTGAAATCGTAAATATTTGATGGACCGTACTGGGTCAGTAGCACGATTTTGTTCACCTTACTTTCAAGGTGCATACAGATAATAATAATAATAATAATAATAATAATAATGAGGACTTTGTATAGCGCCTAATCTTCAGAAGCTCTAAGCGCTTTACAACATTTGACAACACTTAAAAAAATATATATAATGATATGATTACAAAAATAAAAACAAACACCACGAAATTAGAAAACAGAAAACATGCTGTAAATATTTTAGGTAAGGAAACATTATTAGGTCTTTAAGTCTGTTCATGCAGTTGAAATAGGTGAGTTTTAAGAGCTCTCTTCAATGAGATCACTGTGTCTTTGTGTCTAAATTCAGTGGGCAATTCGTTCCACGTTGCTGGGCCCTGGTATGCAAAAGAACGTTGTCCATATGATTTCATTTTCATAGTGGGAATAATGAAAATACGAGTGTCAGAAGAGGAGCCTAAGTATCTTGCTGGTGTGTACACATGGGTGAGGTCAGATAGGTGTGTTGGACTGGAGCCCGTCAGTGAAACGTAGCACAGAGAACATATTTTGTGTTTAATTCTGGATCGATTGGATAGCCAGTGTAGGGTACAGAGCAGGGGGAGGCGTGCTTTGATCGTGGTACTCTAAGGATGATCCGAGAAGCTGTGTTTTGAACTTTTTGAAGTTTCTGGAGTAGATATTGAGACGAACCAGACAGAACTGAGTTACAATAGTCAAGTCTTGAAAGTACTAAGGAAAACACAAGTGTTTTAGTGGCATCAACTGAAAGATACTTGCGAATGGAGCTGATGCGTCTCAGCTCAAGATATGCAGCCTTGCATATGTTCATGACATGTTGGTGTAATGAGAGAGTACTGTCGAGAGTAACACCTAGGTTTTGTATTGACTGTGTGAATTTAATGTTGGTGTTGCTGATATTTACTGTCTGAGGTGAAGGATATGAATGAGAAAGTCTTTGTGTTGTAATCAGGATGGCTTCAGTTTTATCATCATTCATCTGCAGCTTGTTACATGTCATCCATGCACCTCTCTACACCTTGGATGGTAGCTTCAACTTCAGTTGGGTGGCTAGATTTGTATATTTGGGTGTCATCAGCATACAATTAGTGAGACACTGGATGATAATCTATGACACTTGAGAGTGGCTGAGTGTACAGAATGAAGAGAACAGGTCCAAGAACAGACCCCTGTGGAACATCACAACATAGATAAACTGGTCTGGAGTGTTTTCCATTTGCGGACACAATTTGTGTCCTGTTGACCAAGTAGGACTTGAACCATAGTAAGGCTGTATCGTGAATGCCAAATACATGCTGGAGACAGTGAAGTAATATATCATGGTCTATTGTGTCAAATGCTGCAGACAAATCAAGGAGAGTGAGGACTGTAATCTTTCCGCTATCCAAAGCAGATAGAATGTCATTAACTACTTTCAGACGCGTAGTTTCAGTACTGTGGCAAGGGCGATATGCAGACTGTACATTGCTAAAAAGACTGTTTGAATTCAGATGAGATACAAGTTGGGATAGAACAACTTTTTCTAAGATTTTTGACATTAATGGGAGATTAGAAACTGGGCGGTAGTTCTTTAAATCGTTATGGGCGAGTGTTGGTTTCTTTAGCAGAGGCTTTACAATGGCAGTTGTGAAAAATTATGGGAATTTCCCGGAAGAGAGAGAGGCATCAATAACATCAGTTAGTGAAGGCAATATTGGATCTAAGCACTCAAGCAGCAGTGATGTCGGAATCGGATCAAGTTCACATGACTTTGGTGCACTTTTCATCATGATTGTGCGTACTAAATCCATAGAGACAGGTTCAAATGCTGCTAACGGTTGCCGCTGAAATTCTGTATTGCAACTGCATGGTGACGACGAGTCAATTGAAATTGTGTTGTCTAGCTTATCTTTGATGGTTTGTACTTTGTCACGGAAGAAATTTGCAAACAGGTCCGGAAGGTCGACTAGAGAGAAGATAGTTGGAAGTGGTGTACATTTGTTCCTTGACATTAGCTTGTTAGTAATCTCGAATAGCTCAGGATCAAAAACGTTGATATGGATCAGATGAAAATTTACCCAATGCACGCCTTCGGTTTTTCTATCCGGTGCATATTATCAGTTGTTGTCACTCAAAACGCACTTTTAAGCAAACATATAAGTTGTAAAATTTTATATTCTTTCTTTCTGTCCTTATTTCTTTATTACTTTCTTTTAAGCTCATTGTTTCAATCTTGACACCATTTGGATGTAATTATAAAACTGGATAGCTTCTAAAAGAGTTGATCAAAACTTTGAATACTTATATGTTTGTTTGTATGTGTGTATGTGTGTGTATTTTTGTCTATTTCATAAAAGTCTAAATTCGGTTATATTTGTCTATTTCATAAAAGTCTAAATTCGGTTATACAGTTTTTCAGCTGAGTCACTCTATGAATAACGAACATTAAATCATGCACAAAGGTTTGAAAAAGCAAACCTACTATTGGTAATATGTTCAAAACTATATACTATACTAAGTCTTGTGGGATATTGTGTTCAATGTATCAATCATATTGCTACATTTTGGTGATATGACAGTCCTAATAAAACTCAACCATTCTAAAGTAAATGTCTCAGAAAAGGATCAGTTTCATTTAGTTTTACACTAATGACGTATAATTTTACATTAAATTTTTTCGATTTTATTCATTCAAGTCATTAAATTTCAAAATATAAATTCTTGGTTCCTTTTTAAAATCTTTAATTTGGATTTAATTGTGCATTGTTTATATTTCATATCAGTGATGCAGATTACTTGCGTATTTTAGCAGTTTCACCTATTCAAAGAAAACATCTATAGTAAGAGGAAGATACAGTGAAGTTAAATACATGAACTTAAAATATTCTGTTATTGGATTATATATAGACAAAACTACCTATGTGTTTAGTTCCTAGTGGGAACTAGTTTGATATGGCGTAGGAATAAGTCAAAGCCGTTAGGCCCCTACTCGGAACAAAACACTCATGTGGTTTTGCATTTATTACTTATCCCCTTTTGATTCACATTCATTTCAATATTTTATGTATACTTTAAAAGAAATTAATGAGGCATTTTGCGTTTTATTAAAGATAGTGTACAACCCTCTGAACAATCCCGTAACCGGGGCTAAGCCTGGATATATACTGTACAATTGTGACATCGGTCTGTATGTATTGCAGATATAGTGATTTGCTCTAGCTTTGAAGTTTTAAAAATGTTGTATGGGACATATGAATGAATTTAAACTGCAGTCATAGGATAGTGGATTTTTTTTCTATACTTCTCAAAATGGAACATAGGTGTTGAATCAGAAAGTGATGCTTTTTCTGACACTCTACTTATTAAGCACACACGTTCCACTTCCAAGCATATTTCGGGGCAAATTTCACAGACTAACAGCCATTAAATACGTTATGTTTATGCAGAAAGTTCATTAATTTACAGAACTTTCAAAGTCTCTAATGTTATGTTTTCCTTTAATAGAAGAAATTATTTATGCATTGAACTTAACTTTGGTATTATAAGTATAATAGTTTGTTAAAGAAAACGAAGATTTTTGGATTGTTTCTAACAATCGGACTATTTTTTATTTTTTTTTTAAATATTCATTTGGGTATTTTTAGCAAGAAAATTCTAAAAAAAATATTATTTTATTTTCTTCTCTTTAATTTCTACCTGAACAGTCACAAGAATTTAAAATGTAAACAAACATACACTTCTCTGCATGTTCCCGAGTGATGAAAAAGTCTCAACAACTTTGTAACAAGATGTAATTCTTCTAAATCTGCGTCACAGTTAAAACAATTGCTGTTCTCTGTGATAGTTTACCGTTATGTTGCAAATGTTTCTCAGTATTATCCTCAGATTTATTAAACAAATTCGATTTCCCACTATCAATAAGAGACAAGTTTCTCCACTTAAACTTGCTCTTTAAAAATATTATAAATTATTTCTCAGACCATTTTTTTGAAACTCTGAAGCTGAAATGGAATTTTAGGTAAGTTTAGAATGTTAGATGATTTACATTGTGGAATGTCTCTTCTCTGCGTTATTGTTGCTGAAACTGGGAACAAGATCAACGTGTGCTAGGTTCAGAAGTTGTTGTTGTTCGGTTTCTTAGACCTTTTCGCTTAGAGTAGTTGTAACCAGAATTCAGCATGCTGAGTCAGTTCAAATGCTGTAGACGTAGTTACTGTCTCTTATTTATAGTTTATCTTGATATGATTATCTGAATATATCTTAATCGGTCAGGATCTTTTAAACTTTCAATACAAGATTTCATTGGCAAAGTACTTGTTCTCTCTCATGTGTTTGTGTCACTGTTGAATTCACTTTCAAACATTCTGAACAAAATAGTGATGCTAACCTCAACTAACTCTACTTTCTCTGCGGTAGATACCATGATATGTCCATAAACGCCTCGTTGCTACTTAGGTACTCCCCTTCCCCTTATTCCCATCGGCAAAAGCTGCCATTTTCACCAAATATGACTGCATTACTTAAGATTACAAACTTATGTTGGTATTTGTTAATAATTTGAAAATGTGTAGCATACATTTTCAAGATATTTTATAAGTGGACTATTATTGAATAATGCAAGTTGCAAAAGGAATGTTAGGTGTGCGATACGGAATCGCAGATTGAACATCTATATCAAACGCCAGATCAGCCATGTAAAGATTAAATGGTCATGTAATAAACTATTTGTAGCGAACCTGATCAGCGCCCAGATTATTGGTAAAGCGATAGAATTAAAATAAATAAATGAGATGTTGGTGTTTCACCGTGAATTAAAGAATTTACTATCATTTAGTTCAAACTTCACAAGCTAAAAGTGTATTCCTTAATACCTTTGAGCCTCTTTCTTCCAGTTTCAATCCTTGCAAGGGCCAATCAGTCATGTGTCACAACAAAACAACATCATTCCACAATCCAGTCGCAGAAGTTCAGCGACAATATTTTCTGGATCTAATGACCAGCAGAGTCCCAGGACATTGGCGTTTCAAGGACAACCTCATGCTGGTCATTGGACGAGGTCGTTAATAAATGGAAGAGACGAATCTGTGGACACAAGACGTTGGTTGGACAGAAGTGTATTACTAACAACTTTAAACAGTTTTCAACCTCAAATGTCTGCTGTTAGTCAACAAAGTACGAATAATCTAGTAAGGGGCAGTTCCTTTCCAATTTCAAATAACTTTCAATCACATCAAGCTACAGTTGGACAACAGAAGGTCTTGAGTTCAGTAAGAAGAAGTTCGTCTGTAGTCGCAAACAATATTCAGCTCAATCATGGTGCAGTTGGTCAACAAATGAACATTGATTCGCGAAGCAATTCCCTCGTAGTTTCAAGCCATGTTCAATCACAGCGGGTGCAGAGTGGTCAGCAAAGCAATTCTAATCGATCGCCAAGTACTCCAAACATTCATACAAGCGGCCAGCGCAATTCGTTATCTGCCAAAGCTACTATATTTCAGAATGTAAACCATCCACTCAGAGGTACAAATAATGCAATGCAAAATTCGTTGTCAAGACAACATATAGCGGGATCTGAAATTTCTCAGCATGTACCCAATATTATTAGTGCAAATAAGACAGTTCAACAAAGTCAACTACTCAACGCACCACATTCGCAACAAGTAAGGTCTCATAGTGTAGGCCAACACGTAATTCATCAGAATATTCGAGGAAACACTCAAAATCTAAGAAGTCATATAAATATTCCGGATGTGCAAACGCTTGCTCAAACAATTCAGCAACAGCAGACGGGAGAAACATCTAACCGATTAGTGTCTTCAATTAATCATGCTTCAAACACGGCGGGCATAGATACACGTTTGCTCATTCAACAAAACACTGACACCACAGGTATGGTTGGTCCTTCGGAACATACCAGAGCCCTATCGAGAAACGATACATTCAGGTCACCGGGGAGAAATATAGCAATAGCTTCAAATGATGGAAGTATGGGAAATACTGTGATGACGAGAAGAGTACCCAATAACTTTCGATCGAATGCGGTCCATGTCCCGACTATTCACATCATGCCTCAGTTACCGAGATTTTCTGATTTGAACAATGGAGCTGCACTCTCTTCTCCAGTACGACTCGCTCAAACTTTCACGGTTGATATGAACGTCGACCAAGGTGGCACTCAAAACATTCAAGGGGGTGTTAATGGGCAATTGCTTAACATAGGCAAAGAGATCCAAAGATCTACGCAATGGATCGAGCCTTCGAATCCTCTTAATATACAAAGAGAAAGCGCTCTCGGTGAACCAAACTTTGCAAACCGTAATGCCCCATTTCCAGCCACAAACGGAATATCCGTCCAAGACCAGCATGCTTCTGGTTTAAGCTTGGGCGAAGTATCTCTCCAACTAAGACATATAATACAACCGACTGTCACGGCATCTTCAATTGTGAAGCATATGAGTGGCAATTCATTCCAAACTGGAGGAGTGCCAATTAAAATTTTTGAGAATCCAGCGGTTTCAAGCTGGCTGAGCACAAGTGGAGGCACGGTTTGGCCGGGTTCACCGTTCATGGGAGAATCACCCGATTCACCAGATGTCCCAGATTCACCAAGCAACGAAAACGAAAATGAAAATGAAAATCAACAATCAAAGGCAACAACTACAAAAGTACCCCCAATAATAAAATCTTTAGACAAGAATGAATTACAACAGATACGAGAACTACAAAGGAAACCACCTACCCTAGCCCCATCAATCAGAAAAGAAAGGGTAATAACGTTGTGGACCCCGATGCCATTGACATCAAAGATGTTGGATGATTTGGTGCAGATACCAGTTATGTATACCCAGCAACATGTAACACCTACTTTGCACAACAAAGTAAACGGTTCTGGATTAATACTTTCTGATTTTAATAAGAGGGCTACACCACTCCAAGCAGGCTCTTCAAATGAACAAATAAAAAAAATATCAGAAGAAAATGCATTGACGGGTAGACAATTAGATAAGACATTGTTTCGAACACCTAATGTATTTTCTGATCTGACAGCCTCTAATGAATCAAACATTTTGCAAGACACTCAACAGCAGGTAACAGAGGTACAACAATTCGAGAAAAGAGCTACAGCGATACCATTAAGTAGCATTAACACTGGAGTTGGACGGTTATCGATGAATAATTTTCTCAGTATGAAAGAGTGGAGACACAGCGACAACACTGGGGCAATAACGCAGAGTAAAGCAAGAGCTTTCACAAATCATAGTTCAAAAGATGTACGCATCCCAATTATTGAGCAACAGTCTCCAAATTTTGAAGCAGTAAATAAAAAATATCTACAAGTCAGCGGTCAGGCAAATACTGAGGCACAATCTCGTTTGAACTCACAAGAAATACATTCTATCCAAAATACTGAAATTGAGTCTGGAGGTTCTTTTTCAAATGAAACTATAAATATGAAGATAGACCCAATATCCAGAATCACTACACAAGTAAGGACCATGATCGATAGATTATCTCAACTGATTCACCAAAATACCAATATTTCTCCTAAAATAGACGAGCCAACGCATAATATAGACTCTCCGTTTGCAAATAAAAACACAGAGAAAAGGAGAGAGCCAACGATTATCGGTGTCGATCAAAAAATTACTGGCAACATTTCTGGTAATGGAAGTGACCGACAGACTTGCGGCCCGTTTGCGAAGCAATTTTACTGCATTGGAAAGGATATGTTTGCTAATGTGCCAGGCGTTGCAGACTGGTGTGTACAAAAATGTCGAAACGACTCTTGTCTTCTTTCTGTATGCGACTGTTCATGCTCAGCATCGACTCATGATGCAAATAATAGCGAAATAAATAAAAACATTAGCAATAATAAGAAAGTGTTCTCTCATAGCTCTAAAACGTCAGATCATCTAATGGGAAAAGGACAATCAATTCATGTCAATCCGAATAATGCAAACGTTTCGTACAATAGAGAAAGTCAAAACAATACTATTAGTAGGTATTCAAAAGGAACGTCTTCCAGCAATGTGGCAGCGAATTTAACTTTTATTTCGAGGGTCGATACAAAACAAAAGATTGTTAAGAGACCATTGGCAAGAAGATTGAATCCATTACTACGTAGAAAGCAAGGTCTTCGACAAAAACATATCTCTATTATTTCTACCACAGAGGAACCTCCCGAAGTAGAAGCAGAAGAAATTGAGATAGAAGACCTTCAGTCAACTACTGTTAAGACAACAAAGGAATCTTATACAACTATTGCACCTTACAATACAACAGTTCAGGATTATTTCACGGATGCCTATTATGACTATATAACAACACCAGGATACGAAACTTTTGGGACCACATCAGTATTTGATATCGGCTTTACGGAGATATTACAGACGTCTTCATCACCAAATGTATATTATTCTACAGCGGAGACAAATATACTCGATTCTCAGAATAGCGCTGTCATTGGTAAATTGTCACCTGGTAAAGGTATTTTGACAGAGTCATCGGGAAATAATACCAATTTTCTCTATAACACAAGCAGGCCAGCGCGTCCGCAGCAACTTGTATCTACGGATGGAACAGTTAGAACAGAATTCAATGAGAAAGGACAGGATCCTATAGGAAATGGCATGAATAGTAGTTATACTCACTTGCGAAACGATAGTAGAGGTGGGGAAAACTTTAATAAGCCCAAACTTAGTCAAAATTCAACGGGTGATGATGGAAACAATGTCCATGGAGTTAACTTAAGAGGAAAAGGTCTGCATTTCGACAGAACCACCCCATCAATGCAAGCTTGGGATAGAGGCACAGGTGGGTGGAGGTCTAGACAGACAACACTTTCATGGAGTAATAACAGAAACAGATGGAATTCAAGGCGATTTGTTACAACCTCTTCGTGGAATAAAGGCAAATTGAATGATAGGCAGACAAGATCCCCACCATGGAATAGGGATGCTAGCAACTGGGGTGCAGGTACAACCACTCCAACCTGGCAAGGACGGGATAACTGGCAGCACGGCACAGGTGACATTTCACCTCTAGATAGCACATCATCAGATTTTAATTGGAGGAATAGACCCCTTCAGGTTTTTAATTCTTGGAATGGAAGATCAGATCGTTCTGCCATGAGACGAAGCGGGGATGGGTCCTTCAGTGCAGGTGGACGTAACGAAGCACAAGATCAATGGTCTAATACTGGCAGTGATCGTTTTTTGAGGGATTCCCCATCTTCGTGGTCACGTGGCCAGATCCCATTGGGATGGGGAAACGATTGGAGATTTTCGCCTTCAAATGATGGTCGCAGGAATAATAATGGACGAAATCTTAGAGACAGATGGAATAGAAGGACTACCACACCACCATCTGGTGAAGGTGGCGAAGAAACTAAAGGAACCGAGGGTGCAGATAAAAAATAAGAAAAATGAATATACTGTGGTTAGTGTAAGAAAATATATTGATTTTTTACGAGCAGTACTGTGTTTATGCAGTATGGTGTTGTGCGGGGAATAAGCCATTCTGATTCAATACAGACAAGGGAGAAAGTTTAATACTTTTAGATATTTACAATATAAACGATACACATTCATATCTAGAAAGTATTCG
>JAECUM010000321.1:0-80000 GCA_016617855.1 Megalonaias nervosa | reverse complement strand
GGAAGGGATGATAATCACACACTCTTACAATCAAACACATACAAACAGTTGAATGATCTGGTGACAGCTGAGGTCATTCACTCCCACTAATGGTTAAAGAAACACACGCGCTTACTATCAAACACCAACAAACATACATACAAAAACATTTGAAAGTGGATAAACAGTATGTAGTAACTGTCAGATATAATTACAATTAATGACCGGTTATTTAGTATTCAACACAAACATACAAAATCAAATTTAAGGGAATGTATATTATACATTTAAGTAGTATTATCAGACATAGGTTCGATGAAACAGACGACATTCACCATCCAACACCCATATACTTACAAAACAAACCAACTCCAACAAAAACTCATCTGAAGGGATATATATATATATATATATATATATATATATATATATATATATATATATATATATAATACAAATCATATGGCGAATAACATTCTTTTCAAATGCACTGGATCCAGCAAGGGAGCACGTTGGTCAGGGATTGATTAAGATAACTGCAATAAACTGACAACGAACAGTGCAAAACTAGTATCTAACTAGCCTGAGCGCTTTCGACTCTTAATGAGTCTTTTTCAAAGGCAAATACAAAACATAGACAAGACATTCTTTGTCAGTTTATTACAGTTATCTTAATCAATCCCTGACCAACGTGATCCCTTGTTGGATCCAGTGGATTTGAAAGGAATGTTATTCGCCATATGATTTGTATTCTTTAGATTATCAACCTCGTATGGCACGATCTACCTTTGGTGTGATCTAACACCCTTTCAGTTCTGTATTTTATGTCGTGTTAGTGTATACGTTCCAATGTTTTCCTTCTTGTACAGCCATGCACAAATGAAATTATTTATTTTTTGCAGCCGACACATTTTCTTTTAAATAATTCTCTAAATTTGCTTAATAGCCTATAATTACTACTATGACAATGAAATATCCGGGATATAAATTTTGCCTACTTAAAATGAACATAAAACAACAGATGTCGTTATCGCTTGTCGATATCCAGGCACAGGAGTCTGCAGTTTTATCAATAAAGCACGACGAAATTTCTGACAACATGAAATCACCTTAACGGTATTATAAATTAACACAAGGAATGCAAGCGTGACTACAACCCTCCGCTCGATTCGACTTTTCTCGCGCGTCTTTTATCGCTTCAGAATAGCAAGAAGACTGAAAAACTACACATATCCATTCAAAAAACAGTAACGTACCAACGCATCACTCTCGGACGACCATCGCATGAATCCAATCCGGCGAATTAACCTTTATTTTCACCATTGCGGTCACAAACCCTGTCAAACAGAACTCATTACAGGAAGTAGGCCATTTCTACCACGGGCTAAATAGCGTCATGAAACTAATTTTACAAGATAAAATGTTTAACTTGCTTTCTATTAAAGATTGTTTCAAGCATCCGCAACAAGTTGAAATAAATTAGTTGGAACATAATAAATTTAAATGTTTAATTCCTGGAGAAACAGCCATGTAAAGTTTTGCAAACGCAACGGATTTTGTGTTTTATTTGTTTGTCTTGTCTATATTTTGTATTTGCCTTTGAAAAAGACTCATTAAGAGTCGGAAGCGCTCAGGCTAGTTAGATACTAGTTTTGCACTGTTCGTTGTCAGTTTATTGCAGTTATATATATATATATATATATATATATATATATATATATATATATATATATATAGTCGGTAGGGTCACTAAAACTAGACCTTACAAACACAGCTTTAATCATCTAATGTTTACCATTATGAGAAGATGTGTGTTAGTAATAGTATACACCCATTCTATGACCTCATCTGTTGTATTTGTAAATTGAGTGTAGGATGATAAAAAAAACCCCATGTATTTGTTTGTAAGGCAGAGCGTTAGCGATGCTATCCATTAAATATCGTACACCCTCTTTCAGATTAGAGTATTATGTATGTGCACTAGTGTTTGATAACAAATAATGCTTGTTTGATTGCAATTATGTATGATAGTACTACTTATCTATACAGTCCATATCCCATGGAGTGTTATTTTATCTATGTTTGCTGCTGGATAGTAAATAACCTGTCTTTAATTTGTGTATGTTTGTCTTTTAGTAGGTTTGTGATCTTCATATAACGCCAGCTCACCCACTAACCTTTTTGTAAATATGTATTTGATTGTAAGAGTTTGTGATTATGATCCCGTCTAAATATATCCTCTTGGCTACCTGTATTGTTGGTAAAGGCAGAATTGGACAATAAAAATGTGTGGTGTTTTGTTGTTGCAAGGATCACTCAACAGAACATATCATACAACATATAGATTTGTATATATGCATGTGTGTTGGAACTGGGGAGGGGGTGTTTCTATGCACATGTGTGTAGTTGGATACTAAAGGTATGAGTTTGTTTGTGCAGACGAAGGTATAAATAAGCCACACTTTTCATTGTACGTTCTTATGTCTTGTTTGTATATATGGTGTTGTTTAGTAAGGTTCAGTGACTTTCTTGGTCCATTAGTAGGTTTCAGTGACCGTCAACTTATTCCCATGCCAGTATCTTTGTATTTGTAAGGGTGAATTTTGGATTGTAATTATAGAAACAGCAATACTACTCAATATTAACAACCTAAATTTAATTTTGTCATTTTGTTTTAATGTTTAAGTGCCTTGTTTTACTTTTTGTAACAATTTGTAAAGATGTGTTTTAATTTTATAATACTTAAATTTAAAAAATTGCCAAATTTTCAGAACTTTTTAGCATTCGCTAAATTTAGCATAATGTGTTTATGTGTTCATTTTTTTTTACTTGTACAATTAAAGAAAACCTATAGTTTTGTTACCCCTTTATATATATATATATATATATATATATATATATATATATATATATATATATATATATATCCTAAGCTACTAAGTTTATTAATTACAAAGCCCAAAGCACCAAGTTTATCAATCACTAAGCCGCAACGATCAAATTTATCAACCACTAGGACCTAACTACCAAATTTCAGTGACAATAGTCAAGAACAGGTTAGTATCATTTTATTTTTTCAAATCTTTTGAACAGTGATATGTTTACCTGCAATAGAACTAAAGAAACCTGATATTGTACATAACATACTAACCACATAAATCGGTTACACATATTTAGTAAAATCCTGGTAGTAATCAAACACAAAAATGCCTTCATTTTGTTTCTAAAATTCTGTTTTTCCAGTTACCCACATTTTGGAAAATTTTCTATGATTTTCAGATTAAACCTTTTGTCAGATCTACGTGATCAGTTGCATAGCCTATAAAGTAAAAACTCCATGAATTAGTCTAGATGGAGAAATAATAGTGATTAACATTATATTTTTGTTAAAAATGTGATTCAGATTTTTTTTCTAAGAATCCGTACGAAACAACCGTAATATAATAAGTCATGTAGATAACCAATAAGAATTACGTTCTTTATGTTTGATGTATCTAGATCACGTTGTTACTGAAATTTCATTGTCTACATTGCTTTAAGTTATGCTAGGTTTGGATGATGGGTAATGTGGAGGTAGTCTGTTTATTAATTAGATTGACATGATATGGTGATAATTATCTTATATTTCATTATGCTCGCAGATTTGATTATAAAAACTATAATTATTTGGTCCTTTTCTTTTCTCCACCAGACAATTCAAGTAAGGCGACATAATAACAAAGTATCTTATGCTGAATCAGATGGCTTTAACATTCTAGATGAATAATAGAAGCTGGATTCGAAGTTTTGCATTGTAGTAAGCAGCTGCATTGTTTGTTCGTCAGATTAGCAGCAGATCGTTGAAAGTGAAAAATGTCAATTAAACCTGGGCATTGAACAAAACACCACATTGCATAACGAGATATTTAGATGGCATGTTTTTGTCTTAAAATGCAAAGGCATTCTTAGCAATAAACCCAGGGGCGTAGCTACCATATAGCAAGAGTATGCAAAGCATATGAACCCAGAAATTATTTTTTTTCAACACTGTTGGTTAAGCAGGGGTCCATCGGTAAGTTTTGCATAGGGGCCCGTTTAGGGACCCAAATATCCCATCTAAGCCTTTGAATAGACACTTTATTAAATATTGTCAGACTCCTGATGTTTGGTATCGCTTCTGCCATTGAATGTTACTGCTTAAGGAAATTTAAGCTTTGAAAATAAATTGTCGTTGTAATCATGTAGTTATAATTTATGTCTTTCAAACAAATTTACATTCCACATCATGAAGAGGACACAATTGAAATCAAAATAGGAAATCTGTTTAAGGCTTTTTAAGAAGTACCTGGTAATACGCAAAACGCATACTTAATTCGACAGATTGGCCAAAATAAAACACTGCAGTCCTTACCATTTGAAAAGCGGCAATTGTCACCAGAACATTCTGTTCAAAATAAAACTAATGTTGGACACACATGATTCCACCCCTGTGTTTTCATGACTCAAGACATGTCAGCCTATTCTGCGTATGGCTTTGAAAAGATGTAATGCTTATGCATCGGGCTATGGAAATGAAATGCATTAATTTGGATTCTTTCTGTCAGCGTTTCAGCCGAGGAACTAGGTCAGGTTTATATCTAGTTTTACAAAATTCAAAGTAAAAGTGCCACTAAAGTGCAAAAGATTTTAATGAAAATAAACCGATCTTGTAAAAATGTTTAGTAAAAGTTAAAATTTGATAAAAATAAGCTATTATGTTGAAGAGTAACAACAATGAATATGATGTAATTATTTACAACGTCTCTTTTATGGGAAAAAATACTAAAGAATTCAGAAACATACTATGCTCACGAGAATTTCTTGAGAATTCGTTCGAGCGCATAGTTCACAAGTTGGCTAGCAGACGATAAAGTAGCTGTGGGACAACTGTTTGCAAAATCATAAACTTGGAAAAAGATGCAGTATTGTTCTAAGGTAAACATTTCTGTCTTGTAAATAATGTATTTATTTGGATGATTCTAAAAGATAAATGTTAAATAGACTTTTCTGGGTTACAGGTTCAAGAAGATCATGGAGTGGATCTTCATGCTGACATTTAGAAATCACATTTTCATATGTATTTAGAATAGAATTGTGGGGTATTTATGTACACTTTATCAATATCACTTTCCTTAATTAAAGGATGATCGTTCTTTATTGATACAAATTGGATTTTCGACCAAAAAAGAACATGTAATCCAATGTCAATATATAATGACAGATCTTAATGTTGCAGTATCAAATGATACTCTTAGCACAAACTTAACAGATACACAATGTTCGATGTAATAACATGTCATTCTGGGGTTCTATTATAAAATCTCTGCACATGAAAGATCTTCAGTTACATTGATAACGTTGTTGCAAAATACTTCAGCACATTTGCAAATATCGAAAATTTAATTTTTCTTCTTGGTGGAATGAGGGACTTGGTCTGACCCGTCTTGAACGGTATCAAAATTTTTTAAAGACGAAAATAACGATTAATTGGGTTGATGTTAGCAAATGTAGAAATGGGCAATACGATGTGGATTTTCGTAACATATTTGCATGTATTCTGACAATCAACATAATTTCTTTCAAAGATGAAAATCGTCGATTATTCACGCTCTGTAGTTCCAATATACAAGAATACTGTGTTAGCGTTCACAGCACCAAAATCGCTATTGCAAAACATTAATCGGCGTCTTGTCATATTATTACGTATCATTATCTGGAAACCCTTTCAGAAAATACGTAATGTGGACAAAAACAATGCATGCTGAAACTTATTAATTGCAATTCTAGAACTGCATTGTAAAAAGATCTGCAAGTCACAGTCTGCTCAAGAAATTGGCCTGGAATCGCCTCGATCAGGAAACGATATGGCTGTAAAGTCAATGCCCAACGCATCAATCATACTTTGGCGACATTCGCTTTATTCAAAGGCTGGTGGTCCGTTCAAGGACATTTTCCATTCATAAAATGTACTTGTGAAATGTTCCTAATCCTACTCCAGTGACAAACACTCCTTTTCGATCACCGAGTAGTTTTCCACCATAAGCAATGGGTAACGTGACTCCGTCTTCTTCCAGTAGCAAAACTGCTCCTAATGTCGCGTCGGACGCATCAGTTCTCAATACAAATAATTTATTCCGGTCTGACAACTTTAGAATCGGTGCACTGATCAGTTTTCCCTTATGAGCGTTAAAAGTTCTTTCCTGACATGCACTCGAAAAGCTTTATTGGGCAGCCATTTCTTAGTTAAGTCCTTCAATGGACCAGCTATAGAGGCGAGATTCGGAAAGAATTTCCTTTAAACCCTATCAACCCAAGGAACAATATAATTTGTTTCTTGGTTTCTGGTCAAGGGGTATATCTGATCGCTTCAATACTGCCAAGGTGGTATTTAAACTAACCGACCTACTTACTAGATGTCCTAAACAATATCGTATACTACACTTGGTGGGTCGAGCTGTGAGATTGACATTGTGGAGCTTTTCGAAGAGGTCGATTAATACTGTAATATGCTCTTACTATATATGTATTCACGAATATCGTCAACGAAACTATTTACATTTTCTATGTCTTTCAACAATTTGCGCAGAAGACGAACGCATGACGCACCGGAGTTGACCAAAACCGAAAGGCATGATTTAAAGTGGTATAGACCTGTAGGAGTCGAGAATGTAGATAACGCGAGGTCATTATCAGCGATGGGCACCTGCCAATATCCTTTGAGGAGATCTAACTTTGAAATATATTAGTGCCCAGCCAAGTATGAAAACTAGTCCTCCATATATGGTATCAGTGATTTATTCTGTCTTGCTTCTAATATCACGTGGAACGAATATGGGTAACTGGAGGATTCAATCACACCAATGTCTAACATTTCACCTATTTCCTTATTGATCGTCTCATGTACATTAAAGCGCATTGGGTATCCTTTAATTCGAATTAGCTCTAAGGTACATGTACACAAGTGTATTTCATGTCTTTATTAACCCACTATGGCTTCGGCTGTAGGTAAATTCATCTTGATAGTTACTCAAAATCACTATGATTTGTTGACATTGACCTTCGTGTAACTCTGGGCGTACCATGACCTACCTGACCCGTCTTCGATGACCGCAGTACATACTACATTCAATACGTCTTTTACTAACTTTTATGACAGACATCGTACGATCGTGATATGTTGCTATTCACCAAGCCAGTAATTAGGCCAACACTTTGTCAGTCGTCATTTTCATACTCAAGTGACCTACCTTTCCGGATTCATGCGCCACACTAAGCAAATGGGTCAAAATTTCTGTGGGACAACAAGATGAAAGAATGTTTTACCCTCCAACGAGGCAAAATGCCGGTACATTAATCTTTGTCAATGGAAAATTTCAAACTTGCATCAACTTTACAATGTTTCACGGTACCGGACACGATTTTCTCAAGGGCGCGTCATGCCCTTGGTTATGTATAAATTCATCACGCGAGATAACAGTCACGGCTTCCGGAACCTTCAACTTAGGCAGCTATGACTTAGTTGCAACTGCTTATATCTTGGGAAACCGAAATTCGTACATAGTTGGGAGTCTGAAGCCCTCAACATTCACAATCGTTAACTCATATGAGATTGTAAATGCATAAGCTTCAGGTCCGGGAAGGTGTCAAGATTTTTATTCTCGCGACGGGAACGAGATCAATCGCTTGATCTCATAACATACACGGGGAGCGGAGATTTTCAGCCAAGCATTTGGTCATTACCAACGAAACTCCGCTTTACCAAGACTCCCGTACATCTGGTTTCGCCGAAAACCGTAACTTCTTGATCTCTGGCGGTACCACTAGCTGTCGGCAACCTCGTCTCGCCTTTGGAAAGATCGAGTTTTGATCTACTTAATAACATCACGATCTTTTTGCGAACGTACTGTAGATTCGCATAAACTCTCTAGGAAATTTATTTATCTCCCTTTATAGGAAAGCTCTTGAGCGCCTAGAATCATTTCCGGGGACTGTGCAATCAACAATGGCTTTCTTGGATAAAGGAATCTTTGAAACTGATAACGAATATAATTATACGTTACCTCATTTGTATGGGAAAATATGAACGATTTTCTTTCTGCAAAATACTGCATGACCTTGTGGAGTGCAGTATTTTGCGGTAAAAATAACGGGTTCATATTTCCCAACAGAAATGCAGTAGCATTTTTATTACATGCTAATTTTAACTACATAAGGCTTAACGATAAAAGACACTACAAGAAACAATATTATTGAATTTATGCTTTAATCCAAAATGATTAACAACCGTAGATTCATCAATACACAATAACAGTATTCATGCGCACATAGCTCCGATCAGTCGCGCGCTCTACATCAGTTTGAAAAAGAATTGTCGTTTTGATCTACTTAAAATTGAAATTTAGAGTCATATTGTGAATGAATGCGCAAGGATTCTGTTTCTATGTTGATCCAACGCAATTCTACTTTTCTTATTATTAGGGGCGGGATTATTGGGTCAATTCAGTGAAATAAGTTGAATGGATTTCAGCTGGAAATGTAGGCTACTCGAAATTCCAGTACAGCTTCTGTTTGTGTTAGGTTTTGCTGGACATGTCGGTCGGATTTGAAGAACTAACAAAGAACGTACAATTTGAGGAAATTCAAGATGCATACATGCAAGTATATTTATTACCATTCTTAAAACCAGCTAAAGAAAACATGATTATGCCCTGTCACTTGCATATCGCTGTTGGATGGACCCAAGCTATGAGCTGTATCAAACAGTGTGTCATCTATCACTAACCTAACATTGTATCATACAGTGTGTCATCTATCGCTAGCCAAACATTGTATAATGATAGTTACCCGGGGAAAATTTAAACGCAGCTGTTGTGTGACTCTCCATTTACCCAGCGGAAATAATACTTTTCGTCATCTTGGATTACTGTCTCTGAGACTTTTAGTTTCCTACCAAAAAATTCAGTTGCATTTTTTCTCGAATCTAATATCTTGACAGACTTGTAAAATGGTACGTCTCTGATAGACGTGCGATAGCTCTTGACCTCAATATGATTTTTCTATGCTATATTTTTAGACCTTAGAGTGTACTCGTCATAGTCTTAACCATTCTATTTGCGAAAAGATATGAATATTTTCCTAATTAGCTGTTTCAATGATCAGAACGGTATTTTCAATTATTGCATCTCTCACATTTATTGTTGATATTGCGAATATCACGTTGATTCGTTTGGTTCTTTTAAAGTTTAGTTTCTGACTCAGTTAACTCGTCCTTATCTTTAACTTTATCATCTATACTTTGAAACGGACGAAACAGCTACTTTAGTTCTTTCACCAAAACATTAATCAACCAAAAAACCTAAAGCATTTACTATACGAGTGTACATGGTTTGTTTACAGAGTAGTTACTAATACACTATACTATCTTAAGGCACACGTGTCGTTCACGTGCGTGCAATATGAAGGTGTTCAGTATCGTAACATATTGCACGATTCTGACAAGGTAAAGTTAACGGAGACAAAAATGAGCAGATAATAAAGACAATTCTTCAACAGGTAGGATGATATAATATATGGTTAAATGTACTATATGATTAACACAAGTAAGATTGGTTATCTGTTTTAGAAAAATCCTCCAAAGGACAAAGATTTATAATTTATAATTTGGGTTATCCGAATGGAGGAATGGAAGAATATTTTTCAAAAATTCAATAGTAAAGTTTATTTAATTATCTTGCAATTTAGTATGTCAGACCAAAAGATACGTAGTGAAATTTGTCAATGGAATAAAATTTCATATGAAGAAAGAAACTGTATCAAATGTAAAAATAATGTTTTGAGTGAAGAATTCCATTACCTATCTGAATGTGAAGTTTTCAAGGAAGCTAGGCTGAATTTGATTAAGAAATAATATTAAATGTAACCAAACATTTTGAAATATTATCATATAATGAAAATAAGAAAAAATTACTAGTGAAAAAAATTAGGAATATTATTTAGCAAAATTATGAAGAATTAGAAACTGAAAGGAGGACTGGATATATAGATGTGCTTATTTCATATTCCAAGCGTTTTCGACTCTTTTAAATATTAAGTGAAACATATAAATTATATCGTTAAAATAAATAATTGATCACTTTTCTTTAGATACTTACTATTTGTTCTAAAACATAGATATGTGCAACCACATTTCCTTTGAGTATTTTTAATCAACATTTGTAACGTTAAACCCCCTAATTATATTTTATTATCTAATTACCATATATACACACCATTTACAGCCCAGTTGATCGGTAATCTTCTATATTTTCACCATATTATCGTTGTTTTTGTACTTTATTTGCTTGTTGGTAATAAACCTTTTTTGATACATACTATTATAGCCTATAACCTTTATCGTGGCGCTGTATAGCCTTACACTACTGGTGCGCCGTAAAATCCAAAATGAATGAATCAATCAATCAATTAGGTACTTCCTAGACTTGTAATATCTACGTAATTCTCTCTCTCTCTCTCTCTCTCTCTCTCTCTCTCTCTCTCTCTCTCTCTCTCTCATTATCTGTCTCCTAGTGTGTTCTCACTTCTCTCTATTGTTACACCATGATTCCTCGTATATAACAGAACTGTGATTGTACTTGATTCACATGCCTTGTATGTATGGCTTTAGAATGATTTTTCTATTAAATTTTGTTTTGTCCTGTTCGGTAGTTCTATAATTAACAAAAAACCCCAACAATCTGATTAGCTCTTAGCGACAAGTGAATGGAAGAAATATAACACACTTCTGCAAAATTGACCTAAAATTTTTTAAATCCTATTTAACTGGTAGTGCTTTCCGTTTTCATTCTTTTCGGCAACTTTTGATTATGAACAGCTAACTGTCACAGTATCTGAGCCTCCTATCCGTGATGTTGTCAATATCATAACTTCTTCATATGCATTGTTTTGATCTTTACGAGAAGACTAATTATCACAACAAAGCGTGCTGACCGACACTTATTTCAATGGTTCTCCATATTAAAGCTCAGGGTTCTAACACTATTCAATGTATCTTTTGTAAACATATGAAAGAAAATCGATCTAAAACAAATCATACCTATTCACATCTTATGGAGATACAGTATCTACTGATATATAAAACAAAAATAATAATGTCCAAAGCAACGTGTTGTGCTTGCTTTAATTTGCGTTTTTAGGTTTTTACAATTTCTTACGTTAACAATGTGAAATATTATGGGTATCAATAATCCCCGGAAATTCAGGTGCCAAGGTGGGCATACGTGCTGAGTAGACAGAAGAGTTCAATTTCAAGGCGAGTAACGGAGTTTCCGAAAAGATATTTACCGTACTCACGTTATTAGTTATAAAATTATCACATGTAAAATCATCATTCTTGCCGCCTCCTGATCACTCACTGCTTTCAATAGCAACGCGACTCATTGGACAAACGTCTCTTGTTTCGGACAGTCGGGCTAGATGAGACCCCACTCCTCGCATTGCCCGTCCTTACTGTTTGCAGATCGAAAATATCCATCCTTGTTAGAGCTAGGTTTTTGGGGTTCTCTGGGTCTTTATTCTTTAGACTGCTTATCGGCCTGTTTGTCTCTCGAGACCACATTGTGAACTTCCCCGAGCCTTGTCGAGATAGTCTGCTTGTGGGGCCATATCAAATAGATTCGTGAAGGATGTTTCATCCGGAAATAGATGCAATTCTTAGTACAAGTGGTTATGAGTCGGTCCCTAGGTTAAAAAAAGTCGATAAGACCATCGAACATTTTGTTCATATCTTACCATAATCAACCCACCGCTGTAAATAATTTCCCGTCCTACTGACGAACTGGGTGAATGTCTGGCCTATCTAGTTTTTACTATTCTTAAACTTCTTACGGAACCCTTGCTCAGTTAACTCGTACTTCTTAAGAAGTGGTTCTGTTAGTGCATCGTTCGTGGGAAGACGTGAATATACACACCCTTAGCAATGCTCCGAGATGGAGTGATCAATCATCCTTTCTCCACTTCTGGACAGTGGCATATCTTTCAAAATCTATGCAAATAGCTATCCATATTATCCATATCGTCTTGAAATGGGAATATATTTGGGCCCCTGAACTTGCTCGAGTTAGAGTTTTGTTCAGTCTCTCTCTTAAGCTGAAATAATTCAAATTTTCTTTCATGTTCTCTATGCACATTCCCGTCTTCTGACTGTATGGTTTCTGACTTTGTTTGTTTCTCCCTCTCTAACTCCATGTCCTCTAATTCGATCTTTTCTCTCTTTGCGTCTCTTCCCCACTCTAATCTTTCCTTCTCTGCCTCTTTCTCCAATTCTATCTTCTTTTCCTCAAATGCTATCTTCTTCGTTTCATACACTGTCTTTCTTCCCTCAGTCTGCTTCTCTAACACTATTTTTCCTTTTCTATGTCACCCTGTTTTAGTCTCTGACCCCTCTCTCTCGAGCCTGCTTCTTAAGAACAAATTTTCTATGTGACCCCCACCATCATAACCAATCTGTTTTCCAAGTTCCATTAGTTCTTTAAGTGACACCATAGTTAATACAGTCCTAAATTCGCTACCGTATGAAACAATTTATGGAATTACACAAAACCAGCCGTATCTTCCTTCTGAGAAGGCACCATAATTTATTCATTATGTATGTATAATAAATAAAATTACTAATATATAATAAATAAAATTACTAATATAAACCCAATCACATTTATTACGGCTTATTAGGAAGGCCAGAGTCTGAAACACACAAGTGAAAATATTACTCGATTCAAGATCTCTGTAAACTAACATTAGCACTCTGCCTTATCTAATCCTACTTCTGACACTATTGTAACACGATGAAACCTAGTTGGGATTAGATTTTAGATAAGACACTAACAAAGTTTGTGAATAAGATGTTTATTTATAATATATTGAAAGATGAATGAAACTGACACCAAACTCGTGTACAAGAAGTCCAAAAATGAGTGTAATCAAAGTATCAAGTTTGTACAAAAATATGAATATGTTTTATCCACAAGTAGGACATACACATATATATTTGATTTTCACTCATGTAGCGATACTAAATACATTGATTTCATTTATATAGTGATATTGAATATATTTATTTAACAACGGAACATATGTAACTCGTGGCATATAGTTGACGATCACGAAGTATGTTCAGTTTCACAGCTTCTTCGAATGGTCAAGGAGCCACCACGCATGGCATGCCACCCCTAGTCTGGCGAAGGATCTCTGAGGAGCATCCTTACTCGCTGCAGACCCATTGGTCCGGAACCTTTGGTCCATAACAAATGCCGTCCTGAGAACCAACTTCATCATCGACAGCAGCGTACAAGTTACACGACACCCCAGAGTTCTACGACTCCAATTAGCCAAGGATATGACTAGAGCCGTGTAGTACACGAGACACGGTTAATTACAAATGCAATGATATACGTTACGCATGCGCACAAATGAATTTGCTTGCTACCTATTAAATCAAGTCATCAGAACTACTGGACGAGAGTATTATTATAATAACCTGGTTCGTGCATCAATCAATCTCTATCCGACAAGAATAATTTCATTGAACTATAAGAACATTTCTCATTCTTTAATACATGCAACGAATAAATGAATTCAGTTCGTCTGATCAGTTATGAAATGGCTAACTTGAAATAGACCATAGTCAAATAGCATTGCATTACATGACATAGGTCTGACTATCTGTAAAATATCGAATAAATACCGGAACATCAACCATATCAAACAATTCTATTACATAACACCGATAGAGAAAAAAAAATGCAATTTTATATTGCTCATACCTCTATAGCTGAAGATTACTCTCGCAAAAGGTTATTGGTGTGTATCAGAGATACAGAGTAAATACCTGATTTGATTGGCTAGAGCCCGTTGTAAGATATTTTGCCTTACATGCTTTCGCTTGTTCAGGAAGCGATCCGTAAAGGTTATTGGTATATGTGTTTTTCAATATACAAGCAATACAAGGTTTGCTTGGGCTGAGTCCGCTATAAGGTACTTTGCCTTACAGGCTATCTGTTGGTCAGTAAGCCATACTTAGAGTGGACATCTTCCTGACAAAACTCGTTTTGATGTGATAATACAGTCAGATTTTACTCTATAACTACCCTGCTTATGATGAAATCCATGGCCAGAGAGTTTAAGTTTACCGGTTTTCTCACTGTAAGCATTTTACTAGTGCAGCGTTGGGTGAACCAAACTCAGTATTTTGAAATAGCCAAAGACAAACATAAAATTCCCAAGGGTTTGCTGTACGTTTAAAGCGTCTAATGGGTATGTTTTGTTGTTTCATATTTGATCTTGACCTTCATGTATCGTATTCCCTTAGCTCACTCTTCACTCGTTTTTGCTATGATTAACCTCATTAAAATACTGGAGATTTGTTACAGCATCTCTGTTAGATAACATATTATTCATCATCTGGTTCAGCAGTGGGTAGGGTGGGACCACGTCCATTTGCCTGGGAAAGATCTGTAAAAAGATTCCCGTAGGAAACGACCAATGGCTAAATAAACAGTGGGTGGGAAACCGATCTCCAAAGAATGGACTTATGTGGCTCGGGAAGATCAGTAAAAGAAATTCCGATATGAAACGACCAATGGCTGGTTGACCAATATCCCTCTCCTGACTTTCTAACTATTACAAAATATGAACATTCCATCAAATATTACGAGAGCCCCCATTGCAAAGTTCCTGGTGTGAAAAATTAGTAGGCGGTGGTGTAGTACATTTTAGTATATAATCTGTGTGACGCTCAACCAAAGATCTTATCGAGACCAATACGATATCGCGTTGATGGATCGTATAATTTGATCGTAACCAATCCGTGCGGGCCTTTAGGGTGCATGTGAGAAGTTTTTGAACTTAATTATGTCCTTATCCCCCGGACACTAAGTCTGATGAATATTTCGCAGCGTATGTGTATCGACGCCGTTAAAGATACCAAACAAATTACAGTTATTTCTGATCACTAAGGGGACTTGAGCGTATCGCTGCGTAACGTAAATGACATCTGTGTTTTTATGCCTGCATCATGAAAATATCCTGGCTGGGTTCGTTTGTTTGTCAAGCATGACATCGTCGTAAAGCATAAGATTATTAACGCTACCATCAAGATCATCAACCGACTGTGCGTCATTGATGTCAGTGATACATTCAACTAGGTTCGACGATAATTGTCGCCGATGGAATCTTTGCGGCATCATTGAATTCTTTGAGGACAACATCATAACATCGCTGGTCGTCCGCGGGTAGTGCCACTAAATAAAGTTTGTCCCATTTAAGCCATCTCATTATCATGTCGAGTAACAACTGAGTTTTACCAGACCCAGACTGGGCAATGATAATGGCGTGAATAGAATTTGGTAAGGCTGGATGATGCTTGTTGGGTGCTTATTCTTTTATCGCTGAAAAGTCAATCACGTTCATGTTGAAGAAATATATTATTTATAATCATGAGTCTATATTGTGTTCTATGTAAGATGGTCACCGGTACCATTGGATTAAGAGCAACAACGACAAAGAATCGTAGCTGAGCACTTACAGGTAAGTGCATAACATGCAGCATAAAAATATAAGTTTCTGTCTACTCACAACAGCAAGAAGGTGGAGATATTGCTGCGGCCCTCGGGAAATTACGAGGAACACCATGGGTTAAGTATCCTGGTGAAAGGCATCTTTCCAGATATATTTATTGTGTCCCTGGAACCCGACTTGATATCAGACTTGACGAGGGAAACGGACCAAAGGCTGGCGAATTACAAGTGAATACGAGTGATCACACGTGCCGTCGTGTATAAAAATAATTATGTGCCGCAACAACATATCGCCGAAGTCAAGCTGATTCACACTCTAAAGTCTATAAAAAATAAAAATATGAGGAGTTGCTGGTTAACTGGTTGATAAGAACGGCGATGTGTGGTAAATTAGCGGTGGTGGCGGGTTATTAATTGTCTGATAATTAACAATGGAATCGATTTATTATAGTCCAAGAGGATACTGGAAAGGCACAGCGGCGATTAGCAAACTCGCTGATTCGGCAGGAGTCAAGCGTGATGTTGCCGATGATTCTTTGTCCCGACAGGCAAAATGGCAAATTTATCTACCACCACCTAAAACTATTCAGTATGGATGGTTTGATGTCAGCACTCACAATGAAGTTCATCAGGCAGATATCTTACTTTTTCTTCACGACACTATTGTGACTACAGCACGAGGATGACAAAGTCGCCCATGCAAATACGCGTTGACGATCGTCGACGTTGCAAGTAGATACAAAGAAGCGGAACCATTATCGACTAAAACTGACGTCGTGTCCGCGTTTGAACGAATTTATCGGCGTCGACCTTTACGATAGCCACAGTTGCAACAGGTTGATCCTGGCAAAGAAGTTCTTTGTACATTATCATCGCTGATGCAGAAACATTATGTTCAAATTAGACGTGGACATATCCAATCCATCGTGATCAGGCAATCGTTGAACGATTTAATGAAACACTCACGGAGCGATGGTTTGCACATCAGTATGCTCAAGAATTACTGATGAAGGACACGCAGTCTGGGTTGCAAGACTGCCAAGCGTAATAGCTGCGGCATTAAAAAACGAAGTCACGCGTTTAATTTCTATGAAACCCATCGAAGCAATAGCGAAGAAACACATAGAGGCTTAGAGAGGCTCAGCGAGTCGCTCACAGAAACCAGTGCTGGGTATCAAAATAACTGTCAGGTATTTGTATCAACTGGTGAACTTGAAGGCGGTAAAAAATAGCAACTGATCCTATTTGAAGAGTAACCACAAATACAATTTCCAGTGGGGTACGATCTACGGGTAAGCCTGCAATATATAGGCTAGATTCGTCGGCTCCTCAACATGAATTTGTCCGTGAAACAATTACAGGTAATTCCTGAAAATACACCAGCATGGTTACTGCGTTAATTTATCAGTTTCTTGACGTTGGTTACGTTCAAAACATGTCAGCATGAAATTTTCGCGTGTATGACCCCGACTAATATCACTTCGGTGTATGGTAAATTGTCGCTGGTCATTGAGAAAATATTGCGATGATTATTTTGTTGTTGTCTCAGCTTCATGATGAATTCAGGATCAAGATCAAACTCGGGTTTATCTTTTTTTTTTTTTTTTTTGTCATCTCGCTAATGTTTTTTTCTTTTTAGTGCTCGGAATTGGGCACGCCAGAGACATTAATGATGGATCTGCTAGCAGATTCCGCTTAAAGTTGATTACGCGTGCAGACTATACTGTGCAGCTGTGACATTCTTGTAACTCATGATACTGCTAAATATACTACATTTGACGATTCAACGTAGTTATCAACATTCCACATGTTGGTATGTGAAATAGTTAATCCCTGTTATCAATGAATTGTTATTGCATGTCCTAGAGTCCAGCATGATGTTTGCGTGAGCCCCGCTTCAACAATGTCAATAGGAACATGAACGATATCATTTTTGCTGCTCCCCGTTGGGATCAATAATCGCCACGAGAATATTCTGAAGACGAGTAACCGCTTAACAATAACATAGTGGAACTGGCAACTCAGGAAATCTTTCCTTATGGCCCCTAAATAATTCAGATTGAAGTGAATCGCAAACTATTTTCCTGGATGTAGCTATAAGATTGTTAGGGCGCCATAAGATCCAAAACTCATCAGTCACAATTTCTGGAATTAAACCTCGCATTATCTCACATTGAATCTTGTCAGATCGAAGTCTAATCAACGCTTTTAACTCCTTCAGTGATTTGTCTATGGATCTATGATTTACCAGCATCTCTTCGTAATAATCAACTAGGCCGCTTAGCCAACTATGTAGTGACTCTCCTGTGTATGGAGGAGGTTACCCCTGATCTCCACAAATGATAATAGCAGTTTGTTTAGTTTCCAACTAATCAAGAAACATTTTTAAAATATCTTTAGACACAGTGCATATTTCGTCCCAAATGATGATTTTAGGGATGTATGTATCACCCATTCGCTCGAGAGTCTATTTAACCCTTTCCATCTAAATAAATTGTGGTAAGTATGAGCCTTAATACCCGCCCCCTGCATCTCTCTAGCAAGCCTGTTAAAACAACCATATCGGAACGAATTTCAGCGAAACCCCTGAATAATTATATAGCTCTCGTTGTTTTACCAGAACCGGCTGGACCATTAAAATAAACAGTTTTATGTCATGAAATAGGATCATTTTCTGATGGTGCAGTTAACTGTTTTGATAAATCACGTCTAGAGTAATGCCAAGGATACGGCTTAGAGTCGACCGGTTCAGAATAACTAGATGTTTGCTCATGTTTTACTCTCCAGTGACCATATAGTGCATTCAGTACTCAGCGTGGGAAGATGATCATTGAACGGTTATAATTTTGATTCGCTAATGTAAAATTAATCTGGCGACTCTAACTGCGTCATTGGGAACTCGGTTGATTATTGATAAGAGATTTAATGATGCAATTGCAAGCAATGTTGCACGAAGATGAGTAAATTGTGAGGAATCGCTATCATAGTAGCTGACAACATAACTTATATTAGTTCCATCTGGCAATCTTGTATTTTCCTTGGAGGCTAATATACCTCTTCTCGCAGTATCTTTGATTGTAAAATCTAACTTCGCCTCATCCATGATTAACTTTGTACAACTGCGCCTGCTATCAGACAAGGTTCCATGTGTAAATTTACCAATAATTTTCAGGCCCATATCTTTTGCAAATGCTATATCGCTTCTTTTATAGCTTTCTGCTTCTGGCAGCCAGACATCAATTTGGGGCCTATAGGAAATTATTGCTTCACTTACGGTCAATGACTTTAATATTTTCTTATCGAGCATAAATCTCAGTAATACTACTGGAGCCCATCCACATGAATATTTCCTCGGTATTTTGATTTAGAATGATTGACACGGTTCCAAAATATCCATCGGCTGAAAGACGCCATGAATTCCTAAATTTCGCAGCGCTGAACACTGAGAGTCTGGCGACCCCAGCGGTGAGTTTGATTGTGTTATCGCGTTTTGACCATGTTGCTGATCTAGACTACACCATGTATACGGTGTAGTCTAGATCTAGATGATGGATATATCTGCGAGCGTTTTGTAAATCGCTGTGATTGACGTTTAAAAATTTCTTCGAAGATTATATGGTTATATGAGAATCATACGCAGATCGCAAATGTAAAATTTACTATCTATTGCGTTGTCATTGTCCACTGCTGGAGCGCCCTTGATGCATCTTCTTTTTCCTTTCATTCTCAGATCTAGTTTTTACGCTTGATTTTCTACTTTTTCTGCTGCTTTTTCAAGCTGACGCTTCATTTACTCACGTTTATTCCCTTTCTTCTTCTTGTGCTCTTGCATCATATTCCTCTACTGCTTGGTTAAATATTTCAAAATCTTCAATATCATCATTTGATCTCATTTGCTGAATATTATCAGCAACGCGATATACATCTCTGACTTAATTGGCAGATTTTAGACTCTAAACATATTCGGGTTTTACATATTGATCTCTACGACAGTATCCAAACTCAGCAATATCAAGCATTTGGTCTGGATCCATGATAGCTGCAAAACCTTTCTATTATGTTAGTTCTAACGTTTGGTGGCGGCGGTGGTTGAACTTCAGGCTGCGGTTGTGGAGGTTGCTGGGGGTGGGGTGGTTGAGCGGGTTGAAGACGACCATCAATATCAGCAGGTAATGTCTCAAGAGCTTTTTGTGTTGCCCGAGTTGCAGCAACAATTGTTTGGTTGGTCTGACAACTGGTTTAAATAACTGCTCTGTACTTGCTGTAAATTCCACTTCAGCTTCCTGACGCTGTTGTAGCTGCTTTTTGGGCAGAATCACGGACGTGGAGATATTTCTTAATTGTCTCGAATCGTTGTCGAGCTAGTTTAGCTGTACATGATTCCGTAGTTAGCACAGAATCACTCATTATTATTGGTATAAGAACAGTTTAATTGCACACCCACTGTCGCGTCAAAGTCGCGCACACATATACTAAATGTACTCCATCCAACCGTCAAACATAAATAAACCTGGCGACACAAGCAATTATATAATATTTTTTAAGGGATATTCATTACCGATTACTACCTTTTTTGAAAAACAATTCATCTTGCTGCGGCTCAATGATAAGCCAATTATTTTATAAATATAATTATAACTCACTTCACCACGGCCTACTATTTTTTATCCCGGGAACTTTGCAGTGGGAGTTCTTGTAATATTTGATGGAAGGTTCATTTTTGGAATAGACCGTTAGAAAGTCAGGAGAGAGGTGTCGGTCAATCCTTCCTCTGCTTATTCAACCATTGTTCGTTTCGTGCGGGAATTTTTTAACGGATCTTCCCGAGCTAAACAATAAGTCCATTCTTTGGAGATCGGTCCCTTTGCGATAATATCTTATTCTGTTAGTTTTAAATAGCAATTCTCGATTGGTTGTAATTCAGTTTCACTAAATCTATCAAAAGCATCCATATATTCGTGTGGATAAATATCTTCTCTCGAAAGTCAGTGTTTCCAAGTCTGTCTTTGCCATGTGAGTAGGCTTTGCCGTTCAGATAAACAAAATATTGTTATTGTTTATGTGAAGACTTCAATTCAACCTTTCCGCAACATACGCTCTTTTGTTTAAATGAGTGGAAACATACTCCCGTTAAATTTACTTTCTAAATTCTTTTCCTTCGCCGACTCTGGTTTTCTTTCTTCAGATAGTTTCATAAGGCCTCGTTGCATGACATCACCCGTTTTTGCCTTAAATTTTCTTAGACCAGACATAAAAATGTCTTTAACTATTGTTAAGGTACTCATAGGCTTGTAAATAAACTATAATGCCTCTCACTTATCATCTGTGTGATTAACATAACCCTGGGAAATCTTTCTTTTTGGTTTATTTGTGGATTGTGCAAGTAGACTATTTTTTCATGTAACCTCTTAAGCATATGTTCAGAATATATTGTATGACTTAAGGATTGCATCTTATCTGACTTAATATTTTCCTTGTTATCTTCCTCGTCATCAAGATTAATTTGCCTCTACAACTAATTAATATTCTTACTAACAGCCGGACTTTTAGGGTCAAAGTATATATCCCTTAATACTGCTGTGATATTGCGTACTATTTAACTATATACGTTTTATAACCATAAACATTTATGAAAATCCATTGTACCTGCTATATGTAAACATCTAGCATACAGAGCCAGCGCGCATGTGAATATGACCAGCTGTTCATAAGAGGTAGCTAGTCATAAAAATATTTTAAGATAAAAAGGCCGTCATTTTGGAAGTTAGGTCAGCAAGTTTTTAGCAGGTAGGATCAAACACATTTAGTAAGATGTGGCTGGACAAACAATGAAGGTACGACCATCATTTGGTGGTCATCATAAAAGGTCACATCAGGACTAATTTCAACTGTAAATTGTCAAAACACTGCAGATACTGATATCTGTTCAGGAGGAGAAACAATCAAAACTATGTTCAATATCCATAAACAACATGAACGTTTTCGTTTCTTGTGAAAGCACAATGTCCATACAAGCATTCATTTAGAGGGATTATTGATAATGCGATTTAAAGACAGCCATGGCAGACATTTCTTGGAGTCGTGTCAGTACTATTTGCTTATATGACCAACTACATACAGTAAAACTCATATCAATTCAAGAGAAGTAACGATAACAAGATTTTCAAGATAGAGGCTATTGAGGTCATGTCGTATGTTTTAATCTATCGGTACCAGTATGTATGTATGTATGTATGCATGCATGCATGCATGCATGCATGTATGTATGTATGTATGTATGTATGTATGTATGTATGTATGTATGTATGTTGTGACGAGTCTATGCTCTTAAAATAAGTAAAGAAAAGAGTGAAAGACAACAAGCTTTGTAAAATTGAACATATAATTTATTTCCCTAGAATACAAAGTGAAAATGAGAAAAAAGAACTTACGGTATTGCGAATTAAATCCCAAAATAATCCATGAATTACAGACACAAGTCCTAATAATGTAAAGTTCTGAATAAAACTCATTACAAGTCCAGAATAAATCCAAAAACTGATGTGTCTGTTATAACTCCTAGTGTGTTGATGTGCCAACAGTCTTTTGATGAATCACAGAAATATAATTCCAGGTTTGAATACACAATAAATTCCAGTGAATGTTTCTATCCAAGAATTTTATCCGAGCAAGTTTTGTATTTCCAGAGAAAATAATCACTTAATTTGAAGAAAATAGATTTCAGCCCAGAATTACTAGTCACAACATATAATACAATTTTCAAGGTGCTAGATCTTAAAGCAAAAGATAAAATCCTCTCAGTTACACTATATATATATATATATATATATATATATATATATATAGTTCTCTACTTGACATCAGGTCACAATTAGCATTTTCTATAAAAAGAATTACCTAATGGAAAATAACCTTCTAGAATTATCCTGATGTTTACAAAACAACAACCTGGATGATGTATAATTCACTTAGGAAATTACAAAACCTAGACCCAAATAAACATATTTACTTCCTCTGTTAATAATAATACTGATTTTAAACCCATACATATAGAGAATAATTTAGCTATCTATTCGTTGTCTAAAATGAATAAAATAAAAAAGTCAATTTCGGTGAAGCAGAAATGAACTAAGTTTTGAACAAGGTCAAGTCCAACATACAAGGTTACATTACAATAGCGTGTAATGAAATAAAATAAAAAAACCTAACAAACAAACAAAGCAAATTAAATAAACATAACAATGTATGTATGTATGTATGTATGTATGTATGTATGTATGTATGTATGTATGTAAACATTTAACGGTACATCTGCACAATATTGGCTGCATTGTGGCGAACAAAAACTAGATAGCGAAAATAGTTAAGGGAAAACTTTGCCGAAATCTCCAGGAAGACCAAAAAACGTAACTTAATTTAAGACCCATAACATACCAACAAACGACTCTGGTAGAAGCGATCAAAGAGGAAAACAAATCAAGGGTATGGATAAACATATTCGGTTATTTAAAAACTGATACTGTTATGTAGATTTAGTTTACATTCCTTGTTAGCGTTTTTGTTTTATTCATTATATGCCATGTACAAGTGTATTTTGGACTTGACCTTTTCCAAAATCAAGTTCATTTTCTACCTGTCCGGAATAATTTATTTTGGTTGTATAAACAAATGTTTATCTCAATCTGAGTCCAGAACATTGGAAATTCCCATGAAGTGCCTGATCTACCTGTTGTTGACCACATTTTATATTATAATTTTAGTCTCAGACCTTCTAATTATAACTAAGATTTTATCTTGTAAACATATGGAACCTTCCAGAATGAAATGTTCCATTAGGTGATAGATTTTTCAGAAAATGCTAATTGTGACCCGAGGTCAAGTAGAGGAATATATAATCTTGTTTTTCTAGAAATTATTCATTCTTGCTGTAAGATCAGCTGTATTATTTTGTGTCCAACATTTCATTTTTGCCGGAACTTATTTATTAAAATTACTTAATTCAAGTGCCCAAATATAACATTCTTGGAAAGAGAGACTTTGATTTCTGGAGAAATTCAAATAAGGATACATTCTTTAAGTGTATTACTGCGTGAATCACGTGAAATTCAAATAAGGATACATTCTTTAAGTGTATTACTGCGTGTTGGCACATCACTAAAACACGTGCCATCACAGGAACATCAACATTTACAGGTTGGATTTATTTTGGAATGCCACCAAAGTTTATTCAGAACGTTAGGACTTGTGTTAGAAATTCTAGGATTATTTCGCTGAATTTTACAAAACTTGTCGGTTTTCGCTCTTTTATGTTAATTTGTTTAAGACCATAGAGTCGTATCAATACTTTCTGAACTCCTAAAATCAAATGCAGTTAAACAAAATTTCAAAATATAAAACATTGTTTGCAAAAGGATACCTTCCAAACTTTACCGAGGAAATGTTCGAGATCATCAAGTAATAAATAGTATGGGATCCAGTTGCTTGCAAGACTTAAAAGTAGAGCTCGGAGGCAGCTTTTTCATTTTGTCAACAATGAATATTGAAGAAGTCGAAAAGCTAATTCCCCTTTTTAAGTAACCTGTTCAAAATCGACTATCTGATAGCAAGTGAACCTTTTCCCAACAAAATTGTTATTTGGCACAATTAGTATCCTATATAGCTAGATAAGGGTAAAACTTCATCTAAGAAAACAACACAATGTATACAAACATTTAAAGAGATTAAACATTATATGACCCACTTCAAAGACATGAGAAATAAAGATGAAAGAGCATGCAAAGTTCTGAATTAGCGGCAGGTGCACAAGCATCTTTAGATGATGTAGGCGTTTCATCAACTGGATTGTGTTTATCGGAAAAAGCTACCAGTATAGTTCCATTAACTTTTACCGGATTTAGGATAGCAGTTTAGGAATTGTTGTTTAAAGTGTTTATTGATAAAACATGACTGAATAGTAGAATATGCTGTCAACAATTTCAACAATATTAGTGACATTGTAACAACGAAATCAACCATATACAGTTTATTTTGGTCAGCCACGAGTACGATAGATACACGTAGATTGTTTAGAAACAACACAGTCAGGAAAGAAAATGGATTCAAAAGGAAACAAAAAGCTAAATCTTGCCCTAAGACAACCTTTATTAATAGATCAATTGACGGTTCAGTTTCTGCAAAACAAAAGAGAGAACTATTTTGCAATAAGCGGCGTCCCTGTTACGAAACATTTAACTACATCAATGACAAGTGTGAAATAAAGACTGTTTTCATGTGTTACGTTTATTACAAGCATGAAACAATTAAAAAGTGAATAACTGCATGTGGTGATAAAGAAGAATGTTATGATGTTGAATGTATGACACAACTCACAGTTCAAATAATTCAGAGTAACAAGGACACGGTGTACATAAAAGCTACAGTTCGAGATAGCTCAGATTCAATATTCAGAGAACTATACATGTATCTACTGAATCGGATACAGTTTGAGGGTCTTTGTAACCAAAACATTTAGATATTTTTCTCCATTAAATCACCAAAAATTACTCATTATTTCATGCATAGTTAATAGACATTACAACCAATTGCATGGAGGTACTAATAATAGATTTGAATATCAGCATCAGAGATAAAGGTACAAAAGTGATATATTTTCTTGGTGTGTCTATAAAATGTTTTCCATGTAAATTCATTAGCATAGACCGTGTGCAGAATGAGCAGAAACGTATATATTAGAGGTCCTACTGAATTCTTACCGTTAAACATTTTTACAGAAACAGATGGAGAAAAGGCTGTAGTAGGTGAACCGCTTTAAAATGGCATATACCCCAAGAAAAACAGCATTACCAATTTTGCAGATGAAGTACACAAGTCTGATGAGGTTGATATAAACTTACAGTAAAAGGACGAGTTGATACTCATATTAATAAATCTAGAATACATTTTGCAAAACCACGAGCTGATACACAGATTAACAAGTCTCTAGGCCATAACGCTATTTAAGATGTGTTAGTAGGTATGGAATACCTTCACAATAAATTAAGAGCTACTTAACAGAGTGCTAATTAACAAACTAACATAAAACTCAGCGCAACATCAACAGATATACGATAACAGGAAAAGGACTGTAGCTGCGTAGGAATAGTACAGAGAGAGATTCAATACTTTATCCACTGCCATACAAGCCTTGCAAACCAGTGAGAGATGAGAGGACGTTTAGTCTAACGTTAGATAATATATGCAACATATCAAACATAGAATAAATAGCCAAAAAGCTGCTTTAGAGAGTGACGTGGAGAAAATGAAAACGTCTCTAACAAACTATGGTACTTTGCAGTCTCAAATATAACTGTTACAAGATTTTAATAATAAAATCGAACAGAACGATCAAGAATTTAGTAAGATAATAAATGATTTTTACACAAATATTATTGACCCGAACAACGAGATAAAAACTAACACTAATACTGTCAGACTTGGAAACAAACGTTTACAACAGATAAATGTGTATGTCATGAGGATAAAAACTCAAGCATTAAGTAATATCTGTGATTCAGTAAGTGTGATAGGGGCAGAGTATGCCTTGATCGTTACAATATCTGTGATTCACTAAGTATGCAAGCTTATCAGTGATGATACTGCCAAGGCAATAGTTTAAGAAGTATTAACATTGCAGTGAACATACATACCTACATATGTACATACATACATACTTAACAAAATGTATCCAAATATAAGATAATAATTAAATGACTTAGAACTTTAGTTAAACATATAATTTTAGTTATAGATTAGCTTATGAAATCACTTATCCTTAGTTTCAGAAATTTACATTTAATTTAAACTTACACCATTATCTTTTTCTCTTTATTTAAACAATATATATGTGAATGCCGGAATGGGGAAATTTTTACTGTGAATTCACTATTTATGAATTAACTATTTATTTGCGAGTGCTAATGGGGAAATATTTACTGCGAATTCTCTACTTTTTTGCGGGTACTAATTGGGAAATATTTGCTGTGATTTCACTATTTATTTGCGAGTACTAAGGAATTCCCTATTTATTTGGGAGTACTAATGGGGAAATATTTACTGTGAATTCACTATTATTTGCGGGTATTAATGGGGACATATTTACTGTGAATTCACTATTTATTTGCTGGTACTAATGAATTCCCTATTTATTTGGGAGTACTAATGGGGAAATATTTACTGTAAATTCACTATTATTTGCGGGTACGAATGGGGAAATATTTACTGTGAATTCACTTTTTATTTGCGGGTACTAATTGGGAAATATTTACTGTGAATTCACTATTTACTTGCGGGTGCTAATGAATTCCCTATTTATTTGCGAGTACTAATGGGGAAATATTTACTGTGAATTCACTATTATTTGCGGGTACTAATGGGGAACTATTTACTATGAATTCACTATTTATTTGCTGGTACTGATGGGGAAATATTTACTGTGAATTCACTATTTATTTGCGGGTATTAATGGGGAAATATTTACTGTGAATTCATTATTATTCGAGGGTCCTAATTTTTGAGGATTTTTTTATTTCTACCAACCATTATATGATAGATCAAACGAGGAATTTCAATTTCATAAATATCATTTTATGAAGAGGCATATATATGACTAAACCACGAAAAATAATATCTCTGAAAATAAATGAATTCACAGTGATTCAGTCACATTCAATCCAAGTTGGACGTAGTAATGAATGTGTGCATGTTCAGTCTATCTCTAAATCTGTGGATGAGGAAGTAAGGGTGCACGTTCTGGTTCCATTTAAGTACAGTTGTCTGTCAATTGTACTCGGTGTTAAATCTATACTTCCTCTGTAATGATTGAAGAACTTGTGGTTGTTGAGTGTGTGATAGGTATAGAGGTAGTAAAATTAACTTTTCTCTTTTTGAAGAAATCAAGAAGTTCCTGGAGCACACTGATGAGAGATGGGTTAGAGGTTGTTACACTGATGAGAGAGGGGTTAGAGGATGTTACACTGTTGAGAGAGGGGTTAGAGGTTGTTACATTCTGGGCCTGCGTTTGGGAATTTGCATGAATTGTTGGTTCTAATATTACAGGCTGAGGTTGTTGTGCGGTGGCCCGTATGTGGACGCTATGGGCGTTTTCACTGTGTGCATGTCCCTCAGTTTTTAATGATACCGGTTGTCGTTTTCTTTTTTGCAAGACACGCTCTTTCGGAACAGAAGCGTTTGTTCCCTGCGCGACACTCTCTTTCGGAACAGAAGCGTTTGTTCCCTGCGCGACACTCTCTTTCGGAACAGAGGCGTTTGTTCCTTGAACGACGTGTTCTATTCGACCAGGGGCGTTAATGATGGTTGAAACAAATGCTTTTCTTGATGGAATAGTTTGAACCTTATGAGTGCTAGCAGGTACAATCGGTTGTTGCTTACTTTTGACATCAAGAAGAGTTCTGGTGTTCTGGAGCTCCGCAAGCAGGGAAATCAATAGATCGTCAATCTTTTGTTGAGACCCCGTAGACTTCTTTGAAGTAGCGTTATGACCTGATTCTGTATTTGAATTAATTATTGGCTTAGTATGTATCTTTTCGAGAGATGCTGTGGCACTTGCTGGAGCAACTGTTGTAGAAGAAAGTAATTCTTGTAAAGGGGAGTCTGTAGGTTGTTTCTTCGTGGCCGCTTTTGTTGTATTCGATTCTGGTGGTGGAGTTATATCTGGAGGATCAGTAGTATCGCCAAACATCATTTCCTGCCACATGTCAGGACTCGTTATGAACGGAAAGTCACCTGCAAATGAAGCGGACAATAGTGACATGGCCAGCCCAGGGTTCGCCACTTGACTTGGAAATACAGAATGGAAGACAGCTCCTTGTTGAACCGTACGTTGATCTTTCAGGGGAACTTGTTGCTGTTCCAGTCTGGTTGGACTCCATTGCTGGATTGCTTGTTGCTGTTGAAATTTTATTGAACTCTCTGGCTGAATTACTTGTTGACTAAACTGGGTAGGCTGATTCCGTTGAAGTCTGGTTGGATTACTTATATGCTGGTTTATAGCCCATTGTCGATCACTACTAATGTGGTTAATCCTAAACTGCTGATGTTCACGTTGTATATGTCTCTCTGGAGCTGTAATTATTTGCGAATTTTGCAACTGAGAATTTATTCCCATCCCTTTGATGCCAAGCAGTTGCGACGATCCTATAAAGGGATTACGTTGAAGCGTCCCAACAAATTGCCTTGCCCTTGTGTCTGCTTGTCGCTTATTCCGCGAAGTCTGAGAGGCCTTGACCGTACTCTCACGAACGGATACGCTAAAAATATGTGATGAATTCATGGCCCTTTTTTCACCTGCACTGGTCATATTTATTGAGTCTTGTATAGGTACGGACTGAAATGTATCTTGAACAGTGTTTATACTTTTGTTAGAAGAGTCTCCATTGGCCCATCTCTGAAGAAAGTTGTTTCTTGTGAGTTCCGGTGCCTGCTGATTGGGAACAACCTGCCTTGTAAATAATATCCTTGCACTAGATGGTTCATTCGCAGAAAGGTGTGAGGTTCTGGAGCTATTTCTGGACGAGAAATTTGCGGTAAGCTGAATTACAAAAAATTATATAAGACATTAAACAACATAGTTCAAAATAATTAAATAGTGGGTCTGGAATAAATACATCTGAGACTGATTGAAAGTGGTATCTTCCTTTCAGACTTTTCCAGTAAATAAAGACTCTCGCACTCAGGGAATTGTCTTTCCACTCTATCATTGCGAAATATTCTTTCATTATTATATATCTATCAAATTATACTCAAGAGAGAGACACAATTTTATCTTTATTTCCTTGAAGTAGGAAAACGATACCGACGTTTTCTGAATCTGCGTTACGTTCCTCTCAGTTGAGACTGGAAGTACACGTGCTTCATTCATAAGACTGATATTTATGCATATCAGCCGAAAGTTCGTATCAAAAGGGTCGAAATGTTCATCAATTTCTTTTCTGTTTCAGTTATATATAAAGATTTTATCAAATTATCTGAAAGAGGTATGAATATAACCAAAATACCATTATCATAGGAATTTGATTTTGATTGCCAGATCAATTCTTGTTGGCAGCATCAGAAAATCAGGAGCATTTCTACAACAAAAGAAGATGAAACACTGCTTGAGATCACGACATTTAGATGGCAGTTGCATAATGCCTTACACCAGTGTGTGTTGTATAGTGGAGTGGCATACAAGTACCGCTAGTCTACTGAATTATAATGGATGGATAACTGTGCCACTGTGTTGGTATGTCTCGTCATTGACTAAAATGTGCTCATTAGATTTAGATTGTGAATCAAGTATCAAATGCATGCCTTGGACTGATCAGACTTGATGCTTAAAGCAACAGTGAGCCTAATGCTTTACGATCAGTAAATTATATGTTCCAAATGTTATGACACTATGGTATATATATATATATATATATATATATATATATATATATATATATATATATATACTATATATATATATATATATATATATATGCATATATATCCCAATCAGACAAAAAATAAATCAAGCAGGAAGAAAGAAGCAAATCAAAGGGCAAGAAATATGATGTAAATCAAACATGATGAAGTAGGATGTACCATAAAACAGAAAGTGAAGTCCTAAAATGTTCAGTGAGTTTATGTGATGCTTTTACAGCTTCATGTATGCATTAAAATATCTGCCGTATTGATGCTTTCAGATATTAATTCCATAACTTCATTAGCCAGCAACATAATACACTACAAGTTCGATATTTACTCCATCTTTACTCACATTTCTTTTCTATATATATATATATATATATATATATATATATATATATATTTCGTATTCAGCTCCAGATATTATTCCTAAAACTTTTAGTCAATTACACGTAGAGTACAGATATGCATAGTCAATTGCAAGCATAGTACAAATATGTACAGCAGTCAATTACCCGTAATGGACAGATATGTATAGTCGATTACCCACAGAGTACAGATGTATATAGCCAATTACAAGCACAATACAAATATGTACAGCAGTCAATTACCCTTGGAGTACAGATATGGATTGTCAATTACCCACAGAGTACAGATATGGATTGTCAATTACCCACAGAGTACAGATATGGATTGTCAATTACCCACAGAGTACAGATATGGACAGCATACTAAAGGGCACATCAGAGACTAATGCCAGTATCAGGTCACTGTGACCATGCAAACTCTGATCATAGGGAGTTATTCTTACAAGACAAACAAACTTTCATGACTTGCAATGGTAAACAGATTTAAAAGTCGTTATGGATAAAATATGTCACATGGACCTACTGTGGAAGGATATTGTATTCACCAAGAGATATAAACAGACCAAAGTATAAGACTACGCAGCAAAAAGAGCATTGATAAACTAAGCTAAACACAATAATTAAACAAGATGTGTCGAACGGATGGAAGGACGTACGGACTGATAAAAGTATCACTTCATGCCTCATTTCCAGTCATGACGGAGCATAAATAAATGCCCACTTGTTCACAAAAAAAAGAACGCCTCAAGCTAGGCTAGCCTTGCAGTTTGTATTACTGTGGTGAAAAGCAGGTCATTTGTCATTGACATGCAATATATCCTGACATACAGAAGGAACATGTGTGCAGTGTAACACCGGTGTAAAGACTGTCAAGAAATAACAGGTCACTCACATAGGTATCAGATCTAAGTAAGAATCATTGCTAAGTTACCAGTTCGTTCGATTGAAAAAAAAGATGCCTTTGATATTATGAAACAGAGAGGTTAATCATGGATTCATAAGAACTTCAGGCTCTCGAAGATAAATGCTATTCGCATTCAGTAAAACAATATCTTTTCAACTGTATTCCATTCTTATTAATATTACTAGGAAGAAAAATTCATTAGAAAACATGCATCGAAATAAGTATGAGTTGTGTCCCTAATTAGGCGGGATATAGTTAAAGGATTCAGTTGTTGTCATCTTGAACTCATAAAGGTTACATAACTTTTTCCTTTGTCCATTTTGTAATTGTATTATATTCTTTACATTAATTTTAGAGAAGTGCAGTTAGAGGAATTTGCAATTAAAATTAGATATAATAAATTATAGTTATGACCGAAGAAGATTAATAAATTCTAAATCTTTCACTGTATCGGATATATCTTGAATATCCTTGATATGTAATGGAAAAACTAGGTCATTTAATGATGCAATATTTTTGTACAAAAGCATAAGTAACGTGATTTCTGATTGGTAGTACTTAAAATTGCGCAGAAGTAAAATTCAAAAAAAAGTTTTAGGAAAGTTTTTGTCCGAATCACAGTGTGACTTTGTCCACGATGAATTACATATAAAGCTATTTGTCGTCAACATTTTGAATAATGTGTTGGAAATTGGATAAGATTCTTATATTTGAGGATTTGAGGATGTTGATTGTGATTTCACTGCCACAAATATATATTTTAGCAGCTCCGTCTATGCGCCACCCGTTAAAAAGATTTGCCTCAGTAAAACCATCATTCCATCTTCAAAACTTTAAATATAAGGATGTTTATCCACTAATTTTTAACGGATATAGTTAAGTTACAGTATTCGCACACCCTCTCTTTAATCATAAGTTTAGAACGACTGATAATCTTTAATTTATCATTAACATTTTTGAACACTTTTGCAAAATCGTGTTTCCTGGCTAATTAGTCAATATTGTACCGGCTAAATATTGTATTATTTAATCATAAAAGAAATATCTGTACATAAAAACAGTAAACAAAAATTCCATATAATATACGAGAAAAGACAACTACAAATCAAATAAAGAGCTTACATCCTGTGCATGTGAGTACTTGAACAGAAAAACGACCAGGAAACATCCTAGAGTCAGAACTTGTAGAAGAGAACCACCATCCGTCTTATCCATTTGTAACGACCTGCCAGGAGCTCTGAAGAACTGATGTGCACATATACCTTGCCTTTTGCGCCTTGACACCTCATAAATACATGTAAATGATGCAATCTAGAAAGGGCCATCAATCATGTTAACCTTGTGACAGCCACTTGACAGTTCGCAGAACACTGGTCATAAGCCTAGATTGTGCGTTCTTGGGGCCTGGCATTACGTTCATATAATAATGATTATGTCATTGAATAGATTTTGAAAAGATCATTCTCTTTTTTGCCCAGATACTGTTGCACGGACAAGTGCGTCCATGTAAAATAAGAGTCAAAACTTTTCTCTTCTTGGCTGAGTCATTGATGTTGCGGGATAATCAACGGGGAATGCAGCTAAGGTGGATTTGTCGGTGAACTCCAATTCATCGTTGTTAAAAAAGCAAGCCCCGAAAGTTTTCATGCGTGGTTGTGCATTCTGCAACTGAACGTTTTCACGTGCTAATGCAATGGGTCAAAGCTGACTTCGAGTTAATACTGCTACATCAGTTGTTAATTTCTATTTGACCCTTAACAAGATTATATTTGAGCGTGTACAAGGGTCTTTTAATGGTCATAATTTTGAAGCAAGATATTCATCAACAAGTCGAACAAAATTGTCATCAATGTTAGTATAAATGGTCAGCCGATCCCATCAATTAAATGTCCGCAACTTTCATCACCTCTGTCATAATTCATCACTTATATGTGATGATAAATCTAATCTTAAACACTAACTAGAAGATAATTAGGTAAGTAGTGTATAAGAGTGGGGGTTCTGGTCCAAGTTTATGAAAGCGTTTTTTTTATGCCATGGGGTGTTCTGGTTCAAGTTTATGAAAGCCATGAGTTGTTCTGGACCAGGTTTATGAAAGCCATGTGGGTGTTCTGGACCAGGTTTAGTAAACCTGTGGAGGTTCTGGACCAAGCGTAGGAGTGATGATGTGATGTGTTTACATCACATAACTAATGTTTTATGTCCAAACGCCAGTGCTGAAACACCATCGGAGCAGTTTCTTTTATCGTAGAAGGTGCATATGCCCTTTTTGTTGACCAGAAGAGTGATGATGATGATGATGATAATGATGATGTTCGTCCTTTGGTCTCGATGACGACCATGACTTCAGATCTGGGCTGGTCTGTGAGTGCGCAGATGGCTGGTGAGGCCAATCTGCGCTCTGAAGAGTCTAGGGCAATGAAGACAGGGAATTGCCGGGCTGGATGGACTGAAGGTCGACTCTGGTTCTGCTCTTCCTCTGCTGGCGTTTCTGCTTGGCCTCGTTGATCCGGTGCTCTTCAAATGCAGCTGCGCCTGAGTTGATCTGGTGACTCCAGGCAGCGCGGTCTTCGGCAAGCTGCTCCCAGCTGTCTGGGTCAATGCCACAGGACTTCATAGGGGCTTTGAGCGTGTCCTTGAACCGTTTCTTTTGGCCTCCTCGGGAACGCTTGCCTTCAGCGAGTTCCCCATAGAACAGTCTCTTTGGGAGGCGCTCATCAGGCATACGGCAGACATGACCAGTCCAGTGGAGTTGTGACCTTCTGAGCATGGCATAGACGTTTGTCATCTGTGCTCTCTGGAGGACTTCTGTGTCAGGAGTCTTGTCCTGCCATTTGATGTGGAGCAGTTTTCTGAGGCAGCGCATGTGGAAGGAGTTCAGCTGTTTTGCATGGCGACTGTACACCGTCCATGTCTCACAGGTGTACAAGAGGGAGGGCAGTACTACTGCACGGTACACCTTGAGCTTGGTTGGAAGGCTGATTCCTCTTCTGTTCCACACAGTATCGTGAAGTCTGCCGAAGGCTGCCCTTGTACAAGCAATCCTGAGAGTGACCTCTTCATCGATGGAGACTGTGCGCGACAAGGTGCTGCCAAGGTAGATAAACTTGTCAGCAACAGCGAGCTTCTGGCCATCGACGGTAATGCTGGGTTCGGTGTAGGGGACTGAGGGTGCAGGCTGGTACATGATTTCGGTTTTCTTCGTACTTATTGTGAGTCCGAAGTCTGTGCAGGCTTTGGAGAACCGATCCATACTTTCTTGCATGTCAGACTGAGTACCAGCATTCAAAGCGCAGTCGTCAGCAAAGAGGAAGTCGCGGATGGTGTCTTCCTGGACTTTGGTCTTAGCCTGCAGTCTTCTCAGGTTGAAGATGTTCCCATCAGTCCTGAACCGGATGTCGATGACAATGTCACCCTCACGGAAAGCATCGGTCAGCATCGCAGTGAACATCATGCTGAACAGGGTCGGGGCAAGAACGCAGCCCTGCTTGACACCGTTTGTCACTGGAAAGGGCAGGGAGAACTCTCCATCATCCTGTACTCTGGCGAGCATGCCATCGTGGAACAGTCTGACCATGGTGATGAACTTCTCAGGGCATCCGAACTTTGCCATGATCCTCCACAGACCTTCACGACTCACAGTGTCAAAAGCCTTTGTGAGGTACACAAAAGTGGTGTAGAGGCTGAAGTTCCGCTCTTGGCATTTCTCCTGGAGTTGCCTGGTTGCGAAGATCATGTCCACGGTGCCCCGATCCTGCCTGAAGCCGCACTGACTCTCTGGTAGCAAGCCTTGCTTCAAGTGGACGGTCAGTCGATTTAGAAGAATTCTGGCCAGTATCTTCCCTGCGATGGATAATAGGGAGATGCCACTGTGGTTGTCGCATGCTTGATGGTTCCCATTCCGCTTGTAGAGGTGGACAATAGAGGCGTCTTTGAACTCCTGCTGAATCTTCTCCTGGTTCCACACAGACTGGAAGAGGTCAGTAAGCTTCTGCGTCAGTCGGGGACTACCAGCTGCGTAGACTTCCGCTGGGATGGAGTCAGAACCTGGGGCTTTGCCACTGGATAGACTTTTAATTGCCTTCTCTACTGCTGTGAAACTTGGCGAATCCGAGAGGAAGCGTTGGTTAGGACCTGGGGCAGGCGAGCGATGGCTTCAGCGTTGATGGAGGAAGGACGGTTGAGGACACTGTCGAAGTGTTCTGCCCAGCGCTTAAGAATCTCTTCCTTATCAGTGATCAGCGTGTTCCCATCTGCACTGAGGAGGGGGGAAGATCCTGATTTAGTGGGACCGTAGATGGTCTTGAGCGCCTCGTAGAACCTCTTCATGTCATTGCGGTCTGCATACGACTGGATCTCGTCCGCCTTCTTGCTCAGCCATGTGTCCTGCATCTGTCGGAGCTCTCTCTGAACTGTTCTTCTGATATTGGCGAATGCAGCTTTCTTAGATGTGGAGTGCGGGTCATTTAGCAGCGCTCTGTGTGTGCGGTGTTTCTCGTCGAGCAGTTCTTGAATGCGACCATCGTTATCATCGAACCAGTCCTGGTGCTTGCGCGTGGTAGGGCCTACCACATCGGGGCGGTGGAGTAGACAACATCCCGAAGGGACGCCCAGTCAGACTCTACATCATGCGAGCCTAGAGTGATGGCTCCCAGTTTGTTGTCAAGTTCGTCTGCAAGGCACTGCTTCACTGAATCGTTTTTCAGCTTGGAGACCTTCAGTCGCTTCAGCGTCTTGCTTCCTTGAGGACGTCTAGGAGGCTGTATCCTGATGTTAAGTTTGGAGATGATCAGCCTGTGGTCAGTCCAGCACTCGGCTCCACACATAGCTTTCGTCACTCTGACGTCCTGCCTGTCTTTCTGTCGCACTATGACGTAGTCGAGCAGATGCCAGTGCTTGGAGCGTGGGTGCATCCATGACGTCTAGTTGCGAAGTGGTAGGCGGAAGACAGAGTTAGTGATGAGCAGTTCGTGCGCTGCACAAGTTTCCAGCGGTAGGAGGCCATTGCTGTTACAGCTGCCAATCCCATTTTTTCTCAGCACTCCTTCCCATGAGGTGTGATCTGCACCAACCCGGGTGTTAAAGTCACCAAGGATGATGAGTTTATCTGTTCTGGGCACGGCAGCAATAGTGGATCTCAGTTCATCGTAGAACTTGTCCTTGATTTCATCAGGGTTTGTCAGTGTTGGGGCGTAGGCGCTGACTAGTGTGGTATATCTCTTTCCTGGGAGCAGCAGTCGAACGGTCATCAGACGATCGTTGATGCCTTTAGGTGGGCCGACTGTCTTGTTGACCAGGTTGGACTTGATGGCAAACCCAACTCCAGCCTCGCGACGTTCTTCTTCGCTGCGTCCAATCCAAAAGAAGGTGTAGCCTGCATTTACCTCTGACAGTTGACCTTCGTCGGCAAATTGGGTCTCGCTGAGTGCTGCGATCTGGATTTTGTACCTGTTCAGCTCTCTGGAAATCAAAGCAGTCCGTCTTTCAGGCCTTTCAGTCCCGGCACGATCAATGAGTGTGCGCACGTTCCATGCGCCTAAGGTGAGAGTTGTCACCTTGATCTGTTTCTTTGTTTTCTTACCGCTGGAGTGGGATCCCCGCCAACCGCGGTAAGCTGGCCAGGGTAAGATGAAGTAGACAATGTTTAGGACACCTTTTCTAGGCCTTTCCTCTTGCTGTGGAGGCGAGCAGTGTAGTCCTGAAGAGGGCTGCTCGGACGCTCAGGTGGCTGCCGAACTCCCATGCTACTTCGGTCACAGGAAGACGACCCTATGATCTGAGCCGCCTGCGTGCAGGGTTGTTACTACGTCTGCCAGTGAATTCACACCTGCCGCTTCGCCACTTCCCCGCCACCGCAGGACTTGCAGGATGGTGGAATGGGAAAGTGATTTGGTGAAGTCATGACTTGCGCGTGAGAATTGGATTTCAGTGAGGAGGAGTTGCGCAGTCGTCGACCTCACTCTCTCGTCCCCTCATATCTGGGTCCAGTGGCAAGATGAGTCGAGACGGCTGGAGATAGGGGGGATGCAGTGGATGGCCAGCAGTGTCTAATGGTGTCTAACTGTGCCCTAATCGCGTTTCACGTCGCTTGCTGTAAGCGCTTTTCTGCCCGTTGACCAGCTGGTGGTTCCTCCGCGCAGTCCGCCGGGTGCAGTCTTCACATGCTTAGGTAGACAAACCTAGATCACCGAGGGTTTGAGACCCGACGGCTACCCTCAACCTGGTTTAGCCGGCCAGTCGAAGCCGTTGCCCGTGGTGTGGCCGCTGCGCATGCTACAGCTACTGGGAGCCACAGGTGAGAGTTGAGTGACAGGTGGGGACCAAAGGTGGACTAGCTACCCCATGTGAGTACGACTGCTACCCCGCCAGAGGTACTACCCCTCCCTGAACACCCCATACACCACTCTACCAGAAGAGTAGAGATCAAGTGTCTGTCAGATCTGAAGGTTCTCATCGTGTAATATTTGAGACCACCATCCAGGACCTCCGTGTAATGGTCGATCGTAGTAATTTTACTGAAGACGGCGTTTTCAATTCCTTTGGCCTTTTTTCATCATCGCGCCAGTGTCCATCTTGATAAGTACATTTTGTAGTGCAGACCGATAAACTCTGGAAAGGGAGTTCCGTTACACTCGTCTTTGAACTTTCCTATGATCTTTTTATTTTCGGCGCAGTAAAACGGACTATCACGTGGGTAATCGCTTAAATGGAAAAGATTTTTGAGGTCGAACATATTCTGATAAATATCATCTGTCTGAACCTCGTAAATGAGCAAATCGGTGTCGGTCATGAGAAGATGAGAGCGATCACCGTACTGCAACTTGATAAAGCCATAATGGAAACTAAGCATGAGTATTTGGGAGAGATCGAGTATGGCGGCTCCAACATACACAGGCTTGTTGAGTTTCAAATTTGCTTTTCTGAACTCGACGGCCACCAAATTTTCCTCAAAGATTTGTTTGTGGATAAATGCATCTGACGAGACAAGCTTATTACGGCGTCGCACATCATTGACGAATTCGTATTATTTTTCGTTTTCTGATGTTTTCCATTGTCTTTCTGAAGACGTTGTTGTTCATAAGCTGCAAGAACTCCTTTTCGAAGTCTGTGGTGGACAACGTGCGCTGCTGCGTATTGAAATTAATGTAATGGTGCATCCACGGAGCCTGATTAAACTTTAACGCGAGACGAATCTTGTCATGCACCAGCCCGTGTTTTACAGCCTGGTCGAGCAGACGATGATGTAAAATGTACTTCTTATTATGAGATTCGGCATAAGTTTTTGTTTGCACTTTGGCGTCTCCCGGGTCGAACTCGTCTTTCTGCGTTACTGTTCTGGAGACAGTAGCTCATTGTCGACCATGAGATTTTCACCGCAGAACGGATAATCGTTGCAGGTGTTAAGGATATCAAGTCAAAATCGACGAAATAACCCACGTCGTCAGCATGACCGGATTCTCGTTCTTGAAGAAACTGTTCTGCGGTGATCCAGTGAAAACCTCCCACTGGAAGAAGTTGTGACATGGCGGTCCATTCATACAGATTGTTGGTATCAAGATAAATGATATAAACTGGCGGCTTAGTCGGATAGTATTTAGACAGGCATTTGTTGTTGGCAATGGATTGGTTAACGGCGGGGCATTTTTCAAGTTGTACCTAGTTGTTGAAGACCTCTGCCTGAGGATGCTTTGCAATTGTCCCGGGTAGTCGAAGACTGTTTCCTTTGTTTAATCGTTTGCGAGAAACTGTCCGGATTTTTCACCCGCACTTTTTTTTTGTTTTCAAGTCATCCCGGATGCACTTCCAAAGCCCCAATCGCAACCACTTTTGCAACCGCGGTAGCAGCAGCCGCTGACAATGTTGGAATAGCTGCAAGGAATGGAAATATTGCCAGGTTATTTTTGCATTTGTGTCACTTTGACTAAATAACTTTAATATCACTGAGATGTTCCTATGTTTGGCCTCATTAAGCCAATGTAGTTGGATTTGGACCAACCATTCAGGGATATTTCTAATTAACTATTAGAATTAATTAATTATTCAGAAGAAGTTTTAATGTGAAACCGCGATCGCTTCTAAATGGGCTCCTTATTTTCACAAGCTGTTTTGGGCTGAGGCCAAGAAAATCTTCGAGATAGGATATAATCTTTAATCACGCTGTTCATCTATAACAAGGACAACAATTACAAATTTTCCACAGGCGCGTCAGTATCCCTCATTTGACTACCCGCGCCTTCTAGAAACATCTTATCAGAGAGAATTACACCAATACACACACACACACACACACACACACACACACACACACACACACATATATATATATATATATATATATATATATATATATATATATATATATATATATATATACACACCAGGGACGGGTGGAACGGTGACGGCATCGCCCTCGGAGATTTCAATAAGACGTGCATGATGTGGTAAATAGAGTACAACGTGGCAAAGTCTTTCCGGGAAGTATGCAGAGTTGTGTCAACTTATTGATTTTGACCAATAAACGACCACAGATTGTGATATGCACATGCAACATGATTGTTTGTGAAGTCCAGTAAAATTCCTTCGGCGGGTTCCTGATGACTGTTTAACCGCACAAGAACTTCAGGCACTCCTAGCTTTCGAATATCAATTAAAGACGCATGCATATCAAACGTGAGATCGGATACTTCTTCAAATTTTGCCATTGTCTATACATTATTGGTTTCGTCTAATACAATTTGTTGGCTTTGCCCCTCGAGTCCACAACTGTAATCCGCTTCAAATTGCCAGATTTCCAATCGCTGAACCAGCTATATGTTGTTGAGCAGCTTCATTGATGACGTTACTAATAGCCTTTAGCTCTACCCGTAGTGCTCGTGTCACTGACTTTCGTAGTCGATGGCGAATCTCAAATTTTTCTACAAGTCTAGAGCATCGTTGGTAATGCTATAAACGACTTGCATTGCAACTTGTTTAGCGATTAGTGCAACGCGTATAGACAAGCCAGGTCTGTAAACAACCCCTGGACAATATCACCAATGCCATTTCCTTAATATGTCATGCAAACGGGTTTTATCTCGTTAACAACACGTTCGGGTATTATTCGTCCACACTCGATTGTCATTTTATTAAATATCAGGTCTATCTCTAACGTACACTTGTATTGTCAAGTTGTTCCACATGCAGGTGCAAAATAAAGTTGCATAAATCGGGAATTGTGACATGGAAGATATAGGGGCGCGGAAGTAGTAATCTATATCATATCACAATGTTCCACTGTTGGTGAAAACCCCAAAAGTATATAAACTTCAGCAACTACGCTTGCAGAAGCTCCACTTTTGTAACTGCCACTGTCTGCATCACAGGTTGAATTAATCTGAATCACTGAGGTAATCTTGACCATTTCTGGCCCGATATGGTATCCAGACCCTATAGGTCCTGCGCGTAAGATCCGTTTGTCCACGTGAATGTCTTCCGGCTAATCTAAAATTGTTCTTCACGACAGTTTGATTTTAATCTCATGCTATGGAGATTCGATTGAGATGGCAGAGCCGCGTGTGGGCTCGTGATTACGTATGGACATTTAAGAGTCATTGAATGTCAGCAATAAAATTCTCCGTTAAATGTCTTCACTGATGGATTCCATGTTGTGCGGTCCCAAGAGAAGTTCAATATCATTCCATGTGGTGCCGCCGTCTAAAGAAAGCACAAAACGAGTTATTCGCGGGAAGACCACCAAACAGTCCTAATCGGGCGTTAGACTAACTGTACTACACGCACGACGACACTTGTGCAATCTCAAGTATGCAAGATTTCTACTTGGTGCAAAAAAAGTTGCATAAAATTTTGATGTTGTTGATGAGATTGTGTTAGGAGTATGGTCTTAAACTAAGTAACAGAAAAGAGCGAAAACCAGCAAGTTTTGTAATATTCAACAAATAATTTATTTCCCTAGAATACAAAGTTAAAAGTTAAAAAGAACTAAGAGTATTTTCAATTAAATCCCAAATAGTCCTAAAAGTTGTATCAAAAGTCCAAAAGTGGAGTTCCAAATGAATTCCAGTGTTGATCCGAATGAATGCCGATATTGAATGTGCTGATGTATATGTATTCTCAAATGTGCTAATGTTAAGAATTACATGGAATGTGGCGATGTGTTAACAGTTTCTATGTAGCACAATAATATAATCAAAATTGATTTTTGAATGAATTCACAATAACTACAAAATAATGATTTGATCCGAAAATATTATTGAGCACTTTGTAATTCCAGTGAATAATAATTTGAATAAACAAATCCACTCAAATTAAAAACAATATTACTGATTCCGCTTCAAATTTCACATAAGAGTCAAGGTACTTCCATACAGTTGGCATTAGTCATCACAAATTTATAACAGGTACAGGCTCTTGTTTCTGTAACCATATTATTGGCCAAAAAAAAATATCCGTGCTAGTGACAAGTTTTTCTATGTGGTTATTATTGTTCTCATTCTCTGGCTTACATGATTGAACAGCTGATGTCTCAACACCAGTGGTTCTGCATTGTCTGCACTTTCTTTCCATTGTTCTCCCATAATCTGATTCATTGGTAGAAAAGCAAAGGAATGGGTAATTTTGAAGTAAACAACAATAATATAAAGGCACATTAATAAAGCAGGATGTAGGTACGTTTCGTTTCTAAAACAGTCTAAGTTGTCAACAAGATTAGGAATTTCCAAGGGAAAATCTAATGTCCTAAGCTCAGATACAAGTGAACATGTTTACCTCCATTAATAATGATCTGAATATTTAATTTATAATCATCGATAAATATTAGCTATGTGTTATATTGCTTAAAAAATAAATGTCACTAGTCAGGTTGACCCTTAACTTGATTTTGGAGAAAGGTAAATTGCAAAATACATATATACATAACATATAGTCATGGAGAAAAGCCAACAAACAATACAAATTAAATATACATAACAATTGTAATCATCGAGATAACGCTCTGGGTTGTATTTACAACAACACGCTGCATCGCGACACAGATTTAGTATAAAACACGAAGTGTTTGATTGGAAAGTGCTTCAGAACTCAGTGTCGTTATATAGATCATTGACGTCTTCAATGAGTTTGCGCATCTCCAAGCGAAACGTCTCTAGATCGATGATGGCGTTGATGAATGTAACGTCCCGTGCTTTACTTCACCACAGGACCAGCTTTGACCTGATGTCAGCTTGGGATTTTCATAAAAAAACGGGAGAATTATTTAAGTTTCAATAATTTAATAATTGCTAGTAATAATAAAAGAATGCAATGTGCACTGTGTAAGAAAGAAGCAAGGATTAAATTGTCAGTCTTAATCCTTCCATCCTAAATTCTCTTGTTAACAATGAGATCCGAATAAATTGATATGTTTTATATGTTATTTTCCTTATTAAATTACACGTATAATTCTTGTCCGCTTATGTAAATGTATATCATGTGTGTGGCTAAATTTTGAAAGTTAAGAACACACATATCAAAAGAATAACTGAAAATATGATCCATGTATTTCTCAGGAAAGATAACAAACAGAAACAAATTGAATGATAAAACACATGGAACATATGATACCACACTGGTGCGTTTCCCAATGCGTGTAACAAGTTGTTCCAGAACGCATTATTGAAATATAAATTTTAGAAATGTTTTTCTTCCTTATAGCTAACCTAAGGTCACTTAAATGTGATATACAGATAATGAATACTCCCTTTAAAAATACTACAATGGATGATCCCTATTGAAAACGTTTATCTTTTACCGTAGTAACAGTACTGACATTTTAATATAGTTCACTTCTTGGATTACTGTTTGTCATCGAGTCAATATAGAAGCATTAAAGAACGCTCAAGCAGAAAAGCAAGGTTAAGTCTGCGGTAGCATCAGTCTCCAACACAATATTGTGCGTTAATTTTATCGTTTGGACCATTATCTAGTGTGGATGCTTTATTTCGTTGCACTATATTGTGATCTCCGTAGCAAGCATACCGCGGTCGTATTTGGTTCTCTATGGCTAATTCATGTGTATACTTGCTGCCGGTCAGAATGCATCTGACAGAACACGGCACACAACTGGTATTTATACCCTTGAGACTCATTGGTCTTAAGCAGAAACTGATGGTCGTAAGCGTATGAGAGTAACATACTAGTCGTTCGAATGATACTTAACAACACCTTTAAAAAATTCAAAAGTATGATGGCGTGCGGATTGCGATTCGCACTTACACAAGTAATTCACGTAATTTGTCAGTGGAATTACTCTATATTTGGAGACTTGATGTGAAGATATTCACAATAGAAGGTAACTTTGTATCTCATAAATGAATATATTACATTAAATAGTGTAAAAAGACTTGAAAAAAATACACTGACCAAAATTACCAATTTGGGCTAACATTGACAAAGAAATCCCTACGAAATACGTACCGATCACTATCATCCAAAACTACAATATATTAATCTTTTAAAGTCACGTAATGTGATATCATAATATTTGTAAAATTATTTATCGTGCCTTAGAGACCCAACAAGTCCAACATATCTTCATGTATGTATTAAAATCTATCCCGTATTGTTGACCATTAATCTAGACATATGAACTACTGAAATTTCGTATTTACTTCTGAGACCTGTGAGAATAATTTTAACATGAACGACACCATATTTATATTTTATAAAACCAGAATTTATCCGATCAACAATCGTGTGGTGGGTTGTTGCCCGCGAGATCCATGAGTTCATTTGCCTGTTCTTTTGCCCACAGACACGCATACTCGTGTGCTGAAGACGGCTCACGCGAGGTGCTAGCACCAGTGAAAGCTTTGTTTGTCCCTCGATTGCGTCCACGACTACCGAGACCTTTTCTATGCTAGACAGGCTCCTCCTCCGAACAGGAGAGATATTGCTCCCCCGGAAAGCCAACCCCATATAGTTTTACAAGAATTTTTAGGATGTACGGAGAAAAATATCCCTGTATGGTCTGGTCTTTTCTTCACCTGTGTTTCTCGTGAGCAGAACAAATTTACGAATAACATTCAAAGTGGCATTATTGATGTATGGTTATTTTTATCCAGTCTACCCTTATATTATCTATCGGTTCCATTCCGTTTTGACGAAAGCAGAGCGCCTATTTGTGGAGTATTTCAGGCACCATTAGATAGTCTTTCAATTGTTTCCGATCAGGTACATCAAGGGATAGTCAAAGATTGCCTGCCGTGCCGGTTCATCAATCTTAGAACTGGTGTTTCCAGCTTTAATTCTTACTCAGGCGATTCTTGCTGTGGAAGATTTGTAAGTGCCTCTCCAGCATCCTCTTGCATGTCCTCTAACCCTGTTTTAGTTCATGCTAATTCTTCTGTCACCTGATTGGATCAGCTTCATCTTCAGTTCCCATCATCGCGGCATTGGTGCTCGCGACTTTCTTCGTTTCTTCCGCGGTGTCCGCGGACCTGGCTAAAATCTCTTTTGTTGGTTAGTTTAAAACCCACCGTGACGGCTTCCTGTGTAGTCTGTCGCAACTGTAACATATTTTTCACGCGTTTGCTTGCATTCATATACCCGCGAAGAAGTTTCAGTTGATCGCGCGTGACTTTGTGACGTCCGTCATCAGTTTCTGCTATAGCATCGCCGGCGGATTTATTCGTCATTGTATATGCAATATTATGGTTGTTAAATTGTTTTATCCATACCGCATTTTATTTTCCCCGGTGGTTCTAGTCAAGTTAATATTGTGAAGCTTAGGTACGGGTCCTGGGTAACAACCGCAAGAATATTCTGAAACTTAACCTACGAGTGGTCCAGTTTATGTTTGCATGGCCATGTGTGTCAATGCCACGAAATATCATTAACATGTTGCATTTGTTTCGAGCCACTTTAGGCAAAGTTGTGTTAGATAGATCACGTCTGTGTTTTTTGTGTCGACCTCGAGAAATTATTTTCCAAAGGTGCTCAAGCATTACACGATTATTCTCACTCGAATCAAAGTCGTCAGTGGTAGGGGTTTCGTCAATTGTGAAAACGAAATTAATGGTAGCTGATTTTCTACTTGGTGACGAATGAAGCGCTTTCGTAAGATCCCTTAGTACATTATCATATTATTATCATGTGCATTGCGTGCTCAGCCATTTAAGAACGTCATAATCAACAAGGTGCAGAGCCTGCAGTCAACTGGGAACTTTGTCAGTGGACAGCTGTTCACAATGTATTACATGGTCTGAAGAGCTCCAAAGCAACAGATAGAGTTAGTGGCCTGGCCCCATCGGACAAGGTTGACTGCACAACAACCCTGTCCTGTCCGAAAGCGGTTCCGTGTTGTCCATAGATGACGTGGAATGTTGAAGCCAGGAGGGCAGACAGATGGCTCAGCTACGAGGGAATGGTTTACAACATCTGTTGAAGACCACTCGACACTCCATGCCGAAATAGCTGTCATATCCTCCGTCAACGAACCTAACCAGATTAGGCGTCTAGAAGTCAAGCGGACTGCTGGATGTGAGGTGATGTCCATGTACAGTGGAAGTTTCTCACTGGCATAGACCTTAGCCAACACTTCTGTGGTTGCTTCCTGGCATCATGACATGGTTGATCGTCCGTCGACGGCGCAGTCACATGCAGGCGATTCCTTGTTACCGATCTCATGATCAAATTCAACAGCAGTTTAGTTTTCCAGGCTCCAGCCGGACCAATGATTAACGCAAGAACTGAGTTTTGAAATATGTCACCATGCTTGTTTGGTCTGGGCTTTGCCTGCGCTGGGAAGTCAATGACGGTAAAAGCGGAGAGTTTCAAATCGGAGTTTTTCTCTTTCGTGGTGCCATGTTGAAAAACAAAATCATGCCTTCTAATTATATGCATTGCCGCATGAAAGCTCGAACTGCAAATCCAACTTAGTTTAAACAGGTACAGGCAGAGCTGCAATTGCAGAAATTTGTGTCCGTTGTGGAGCAAATAAATCTCATTGGATGGGATGTCGCTGCCATTGAGAAAATACCCTGTTGGAACGCATCTCTGGCTCTCTTCGGGACCTGAACACAATTACTGTGTGCCTCGTATACCGCTAGATATAAGACTTAATTTTAACAATCGTCCTAAGCCCGAAGAAAAACATGTAAATCCATGCTGCATGTAATCGATATGATGTCATATACCTAGCATTAAGTGATATCCGTGCTTGCCAACGTGCTGATATAGATCTCATCCATGACTTCATTGGAGTCGCGGGGCCATATGTCGGAGAAAGAATCGCTAGACAGATCATCAAAGGAGGTATCAAAGTTAAGATTTCGCTCCGAGGACAAAGACCACTCAGCAGAGTCTCCTACGGATCTTAAAACCAGCTCATTGTCGCCACTTGGTGGTGTGCAAAGTTTATTCATTAGAGGTCAAATATATTGATATAATAAACAAGCAACATTAATAGGAAAAGCGCAGCTTTCGAGCGGACTTTATCCGCAACATACTAAACTGCTTGCAGTTATTGGAATGGTGTAGGAGACGTTGAAATGTTAGTAAGCACGACAATAATCTCCCACGAGGTTACTCGAGCATGGCTAGTCAAAAATACGTTGTAGGAAGTTTATCTATTTACAAACCCGCTGAAGAAGAGAATCGGTATCAGTGTTGTACATCTTGACACGATCCTTGTAAAATTGTTTGATCTTGTCATAGTAAAACTAGTATATCATGAGTTTCGACATGTCCAACACAGACGCTCCAACATAGATAGTCAATGTCAATTTTTAGCTTAGCTTATTTTTATTTTACTGCAAATTCTATGTATAAACCGTCAATTAGCTTGCGTGACTCAAATGCATGGTCAGCAAGAAGCATGTAAGTTTGTCTTTTTCACTATCACGGACAGGGTCGACATAAAATCGCTTTCCTAAATTCTCTATCGTTGTCTTTTAAACAATTTACTGGTCATGAGTTTGACAAAATCTATCTCATTCTCGTTAGTTGCTGAGCTACGCAGGTTTGTTCTTTTCCATGGTGTGGGCCGTCCATGCGCTCTCGTAAAACTGTAACACTTGGTTGACGATGCATAAACACATCCAAAGTCGCATATATAGTTGGAGGTTTCGTATGTGGACTACGTAGTTGTTCTTAGTTCGATGATTCGTAGCTAGCTTGATGCACTCTGTAAACTTACGTCAAGTATCGGTTATATTTCCGCATTGATACGGGTACAACCAATCCTGCGGAACTCACAGTGCCCCAGTGCTAGCTGGCAATCGTTTTGAGCTTTGAGAATCTGGTCCTGATACTCTAGATCAATTTCATACAAGTAATTCGATGTCGCTGTTATGGTTATACCCACATATTTGTTCATATATATCCAGTTTTGGGATCGATCCATGGTAAGATCTCCTACCGGCATTGTCTGCATCATTGCCCAACATTATTGGTTGTTGGAACAGAATGTATAATATACGTTTTTGGCAAGCATCTACGCTCGAATTGTTTACGCAAGCGTAACGGTGGATCGCCAATGAAATTCCACCACCTATGCCCCTCTCAATAATTAAGTGCTGATCTATATCTGTGAGAAGCTGAAGTTCTACTTTTGTCTTCAACAGAAGTGTATCCAAGGCCATTCACTTTCATGAAAAGTTGTGTGCGGGGTCGAGCTTGCACTCAACGCATGGTAGTATAACAAAGCATCTCTAAGACATCCGTGAGCAGCGACTCATTTGTGGGCAGATAGAAATCGTGATAGTTGCCAAGGATTTTAGAACCAAAGGCAAATCAAACATAGTTTGCATATGCGTTGTCGTTGGTGGTAAGTGAGTTTCGGCAAACTTGTCCGAGTCGCACACGTACTCATAGGAATAGATTCCTTCACGAATCAACAATGTGAATGTTCCATCATCAGCGGCACCATCGTATCGACGAGTGAATATGAAGCGACCATTACCATTCGCTATAGGGTTGCTCACTAGTTTGTCCAGGATGGAATTCAGAAACTGCAACGAATCGACGAATTGAGCTGCAGGGCCTAAACGTCATCTATTTTTACATTGTGTTGTGATATGACGCTTCTTAGTGAATTTGCATAATCAAGTGGCCATCATACTTACGTAAGCTACGAATGATTTTTATTTTGTTACGTATATGTAATTTAATTACTTGTGTGTTTGCTTTAAATTCTCTTTTATTTTATTTTTATTTCATTACATGTTATTGTAATGATAATTTTATTCTCTGGATTTGACATTTTTCCAGAAAATTCAGTTCAGTTCTGTTAAACCTGAAAAATACGCAGTAATTTGAAACTTTGTATCTTTTGGTGACCTAGATTTAGAAGCCAATTTCAGCTCTATTGTAAACAACATTTTTTATTATTTTTTATTATTGGATCTTATAGGAAGATTCGTTCAGTACAATCGAATCCGTACATGGCCTACGTGGTAATTGACATATGATGTTACTACGTCTCTTGAAAGGAAGTGATCACGTGAGCCTATCACGTGGTTCGTTTTGCGTTTTAGTTGGAGTTAAAGTGACGTATCACAGTGTTTTTTGTCAGTCGTAATTCATACCTTCGGGCTCAAAGGTATTATTTTGTTGTTGCCAGTTTGATTTGAATTTTTCTATTTTTCGGAATTAATAATTTATTTACCCTGGAGAATACTTGTGCTCATCAGAATTCTTGGACAAAGACATTTACTGAAAATTATTCGGAATTCTAACGCCTGAATATTATTCTTGGTGATTCAACAAGGAACTGTTGACACGACAACACAAAACAGGCTATAGAAGACGTTATCGCCTTCCATCTTAAAACTTCATCGGGGATTCGAACTTTGATTCACTTAGAACATTTTAGTGACAGGACTTGTATTTTTAATTATTGGATTAATTTTTGGATTTGATTCATAAACCGTAAGTCCTTTTTCATATTTTTACCTTGTTTTTCTAGGGAAATAAATTATTTTGTTAAATTTACAAAGCTTGTTGGCTTCACTCTTTTCTTTGTTACTTTTATACGAGCCTAGACATGTAACAATTTTGTTAGAGTAAATTCGCAACTGCAAATTGCATGCGCTGTGTGCGACTCCTCTGTACGCAGAAGTGATGTGACTGTGATCATAAAATTTAGGATCAATCCCAAAGAGACTATCACAGACCCAAAAATGTCTTGCTTTGGAAAACTCACGTGTTTCTTCGTTGGTCATAATCACGTCTGTGGGCGAGGTCGGATACTTTTCGTTGTAACGTCAAGCGATTTAACATATACTTCATTTGATTCCTTGCCACGGTACAACATTGGTGGCTCAGTTGCTCAATCGCATCTAACTACAGTGTTGCGAAACCCGCATGGGACAAGGTCAGTAATTTGTGCTGACTTTGACTGAACGTCCATGGTCGTGTCAGGAATCGGAGTATTCAAGCATTCAAAATCCGTGTAAATAATATACGGAACATTCATCTTTTGTTGCATCGGTGTAAACTTCAGAATGGTGTTGCCATGTTCTGGCATAAAAATGCGCTGTGGTTTTTCACTGATTCCACCGCAGTAAAAGTCATAGACTTAAAGAAGCTGTTTCATGTTAAACATAAGCAGGTGATGTCTGCATGAAAACATTTGACAGTGGTACTTACTGTGCAAGGTTAAGCAACCAGGAAATATTCTTTATCTATAGTTAATGATACCGTGACTCAGAACCATTCATATCGTACAGCAGTAGTAGATCAACCTGGGTCTGCCAATGGGAAAGTTTTGTATATGTTTTGTATACGTAAAGATAGTGCACGCACATAAAAACCTTTATCCCATACGTACACGTTAACATCAATACCAGGATTGAATTCTTCAAACTTTTAGAGTATGACCTTAGTAACCTGCACCGGAAATTATAATGGTATGTGTTGTCGCTCACCGGAAATAATCGGCCGCCAGATCCAATGTAAACATCTATTGTCGCTTATCACATTTATCGCTGACCGCGGCGGAACACACTATGGTGGTGCTATGTAACTCAACCCACCGAATGGTACGCTTGGTGAAGCATGTAATTAAACTTCCACGCACTTTTCTAGAGTCAATCCAGATCATACGTTTGTGTATTTTTCCAAAGTCTCTAGAATCTTTTTCAAAGCCTATGTCGACATTGACGGCATCGGTGGCTTTACGATATAAGATCACACGGGCACTGCCATGCATGCTCGGGATTGCAGTTTTTAACCCAACCTTGTCTGGTGTCTTACGATTAAGTGGCATATTCAAATGCACACCAAAACAATATCCACCTTAACTCTAGAGGATCCAGAGTAATGTAGTATCGATTCCATTTCCACACTCATAATTTATATAAATGTTCCTAGTGCGTACGCGGATTCCATAATCCCATGATTCCTTGAAAATCACCACGACGTTTATGTAATTTAAAATTCGAAACTTGGGCTCGTTGTGGAACATATTCGATTGCTATGTGTGCAATTCCTGCCCGCTTGGTTTGTGTTAAGAATTGCTATATTCAATCGTAATGTTGTTGCACGAAGGTCTATCAGTCAGACGCGGTTCGACTGTAAGACATAATAGCGTAAGTAAATATGATTTTCTTAGTGTTTTTATGTTACGCTCGTATGGATTGTTTTAGTTGTTATACTGTTAATATTGAAGTTACAACCGGCTGTGGGGTTTTTCGGGGACGTTGCTGCACTACTGGTCTTCGTTCATGTGAAAGCCCTAATAACTTAAGTTTGCCAGCTTTTTGCATACCACTTAATATTCGTATCCCACGCTCTCGGGCGAGTTGCCGTAGTTCAATCACAGTCAGCATGCTGATATTTAAGGGAAAATCACTGTCTAAGTGCAAATTACGTCAATGAATTTTTAAAAAATATTTTTACTTTACCAACATCAGAAACTGCAATCGCTTCAAACTTGGCAATAATTTCATTGATTTTTTTAAATACTCTTTCTCAACAGCGGTGTCGGACTTTTCCTCAGTGGTGTTAACATCTTGAGGTTTCTCTACAATAATAGGATATTTATTTGTTGCTTTGGCTTTGCGCACAGAATAATATCCTTAAAGCATTGTCGAGCACCTAGACCAACGTAATTTCAGGTCATGAATATTGGTTTAGGATGAGTGGGTATTGCAGCTACAGATTAGCAGTTTCAGAAATAACAATAGGAGTTATTATCACTCTGGCTTTTACTGGCGTTTGTTGCAAAATGAAAATCGATATATCGCACGCAAGGCTTTTCAAAGTTAAACAATTCTGATGAATGATAAGCAAAAGAAAAGTGATAACAGAGTTGCTAATGAAGAACTGAATTCAACAGAGTAAGAGAGAGACAATGAGATAAAGAATGTGATCAAGAGGAAAGTATGCAACATAAAGTGAAAGACACCGAAGACTTGAAAATACATTTCTACATGAGGGACTTACAATAAATAGAAGTACACAACAACCAAAAGAAGCCAAAACATTAATTACTCTTATTCAAATGGAAAGCCATATGAGAAGGACAGTATGAGAAAGAAATACGATAATATAGATGGCAAACTATCCACTTCGTTATAGAGAAATTACTATGTCACAATATTTCAGTCAGTTTGAAACACAATGTATCTTTACATCAACAACAAGAATAAAGTAGAGACTATTCCGAAGGTCTTTTATGACCTTCAAATATATTGGAAGGAAGGTAGGGCTTATAGCAGTGAATGAAAGAGTAAAGCGAAACAATCAAAAAGAAACAAGTATAGGTCAAACATTAAATAACGATTTAAACTAGTTTAAGTGATCCAGTAAAATTCAATGATACTGATACTAAGCAATTTGTAAATGCACGTATCGTATTAAAAACAAACTCAGATACATAAAACCATGGAGGACAATACTTTCCAAAACATGAAAACATGGAGAAAACAGGTAAAGGACAAAATATATTCTGTTGGACAGAGTGGTAATGAAAGAGTCATTGACATTTAGGATCTAAAACAGAATGACGAAAAAAGGGAAAAGCTTTATAATGCACTAGACTTTTTTAAACGCAATACTTTATCTAATGCAGCATAAGCGGTGTTAACTGGAAAAGATAAAGTAGATGAAATATAATATATTTAATAAATATGTACAACCAACTGAACAAATGATAAGTTCAGAGACATATGTATTAGAAAGTGATATGAAAAGAATAAAAAAATCTCTGAAAGACTGTGATACTTTACAATCCAAAATATAACAGCTTCAGGATGACAGACGATAAAGAGACGATAAAGAGGTTAGACAGCAATTGAATCCTTTTAACATCATCATTGATAACCTGCATAACAAGGGGGTTACCAACACTAATATATTTGCATAAGATGAATTAATCTATGACGGATTTTTTTTTTTTTTTTGCAAAAAGAAATCGAAACATTAAATGACCAGACTTTCATACTCCCAGAAACGAAATTAATGTTGGAATATAAAAGTCCATAACAGATTCGAGGGATTATTTTCATCGGAAAGTGGTCAAAATATTAATGATCTACAAGGAAGTATGGCCGAATTAGATAAAACAGTGAAATGCGTAAGGAAAGATTTAAATAGTGCAGAAAAGAGACTTGAGACATGCACAGATGTGTCAAAACTGAATTAAATATAGAATTAGATATCAGGAGTCAGGTATATAGTGTTAGAATCGATAAATTAAAAGCAGGAGTACAAAAAAAGAAGCTTAAGGAGAACATAAGATGTATTCTTCAATGAAGAACAAATACAAACAGAAATTAGCACGGTAAGTGTTAAAATTTTGTATACCTTATCACCGCATGTGTCTTGATCTGAGTAGTAAACCAGATAACGATTTACACGTTTGTAGTCTTAAATTAGCTAACATTCAACGAGGTATCCACCTACAGCTCAGCAGGAAAGAAACCATAAATGCTCACCAATGTATATTTCCTTTGCTGCAGATGCAGCAAGAAATATTCAAAGCAATGTGATGAAAGTTATGATATTTGAGATAAATTAAACATTATGTACCAAAGCTTTAAAGATTGAATCAAGTTATAACTATCTAGCCTAAGGATGCTTATTTTTTTCCAAAAGAAAAACCTCCGATTGGTATTTTAGACTCGAAGATAGCTCCCATCCTTAACTATGGGTCGGATATCATGCGTTTCTATGATGACAAGGGTATTGAAAAACAATTTCATTTGTCATTGTGTAAATATATACTTGATATATCTATGTCACTTCAAATGCAATCCAATATCACGAGTTAAGAAGAATTAGTATGCAGAATATACGATACAGTCGTATATTGAAATATTGACTGGAATCCTAAACATGCCAGAAAAGAGGTGTCCTAGACGCTGTTACAATCTACAGTTAGGATGGACAGAAAGTGTTATTGCTGGGATAGCAATGTTATAACGGTTTTATTTACCAATGGACATGGCAATGATGGATGCAGTCAAAGGATGAAAGATGAAAATGTATTACTTAAACAACTTTTAATAAAAGATGTGAAGATATTTTAGGCAAAATATTTATGAGGTGATTCAATCATTATAAGGACATTATTTCCATAGATAACTGAGAACATACTTCACTTATCAAAAATATCTATCATTAATAGAGGATATAGCTTTTATTGTTACATTATTATTATTATTATTATTATTATTATTATTATTATTATTATTATTATTTTGTTGTTCTTGTTGTTATTTCTCAAATCTGCCTAGCAACTGTGGGGGTGGGTGGGTGAACAGACCAAAATATTCAAAATAGGGTCGCTGAAGCAATAATCCAGTGCAATAGCGTCCATGGACTCGTCTGGGTATAGTTTGTGGAGAGGGGTTGGGGCTGAATAGACCAAAATACTTGGTCAGTATATGCGAAAGTGCTTGCGAAAAAGACAACAAACACGTTATCATTTGGCGCCTGAGGTCCAACCTTGAGAGGCAAAACCGAGCGGACCTCGTCATTGGGAGGCAAAACCTCCTGAGAAAGCATTGTGCGAGAGGAATTGCAAGTCGTTCCAGAGAATGTGAAATTACCACCACGATCTGTTTCATTATTTTAATGTATCAATGCACTAATACATCGCTGTTTATGTGCATCAGCAGCGAGTCGGTGTCGGTATACAACATCTTGATACGATCTTGTTGAAATCGTTTGAACTAGTTGTAATAAAACTTACATTAGCTTCTTCGACACGTCAAATGATGACGAACCAGCATAGATAAGTTTTGTCAACTTTTACTACGAACGTCAGGAAGCTCACCATCATTCTGGATTCAAATGATGGATCAGCAATAAGCCTTCGGAGCTTCTCTTGCTCGCTATCATGAACAAGGTGGACTTGACATCGTTTTTATAACTTTTCCATTGTTATGCCAAATACACAATTATTTATGAGCTTGAATAAATCTTTTCCAAAGTCGTTGGAGGCCGCTGTACGCAAATTTATGTTCACTTGAATATATGGAGCCATCCAAGCTTGGTGGTTAAATCCAAGCACTTGATGTACTTTGCTTACACATTCCCAATCGCAAGTACAACTGCAGATTTTGTACGTGTAATATATAATTGCTTTTGGTCCTGGGATTTGGAACAAGCTTTGTGAATTCAGTAAAGTTGCATCGGTATTCATGAACGAGTGTACACTGATATGGTGACAACCACTCACCAGACACTGACAACGCTTCTAGTGCTTATGGATAATCATTATTGTTGTGGTGAAGTTGTTTAGTATATTCTAACTCAACTTCAAAACAACATCCGTGGTTTCTGTTGCTGTTGTACTCGTTTATGTACGTCAGGACCGAAGCTTCCTTAGGATCAATCCACTGAAACCCACCGATAGGTAACAGTTGAAGCATTGGCGATTCGTTCAGATCATTGGCGTCAAGATATATGATGTAACATATAGGAGCGTAGGGGTCATACCCATTTATGCTTGGATTGTTTGCGTGCATATCGATGACTTGCCATGTATATTTCCACGTCGAAGCGATAGTTCAATAAACTGACTATCGCTATCAGTCAGCAATTCCAACTCAGTTTTGGGTTTTGATAGAAGTGCATCCCAAGTATATTCCTTGTGCCGTGAAACAGTGAGCGGGATTGAGCTTATACACTCCTGTAGCTATGTCACAAAATGCCTCAAAACACATCAGTCAGTAATAACATATCGGTGTGCAAATACAGATTGTGATAGTAACACGTGTTTTTGCAATCAAATGCTGACCAGATCTTATCTGCATGAACGTATTCGTTGGCGGAAATGCCTTCAAGCAACAGAGACCAATAATCGACTCGATGGGTGGCTACACGTCTCCATTCCGATGAACTTTATATATAAACGGGAAGAAATATCTCCACCCACCAGCACTTGATTAAGAATCAGTAGATAAAGATAACGTTTCGTGAAAATAGGCTTTTAACAAAACTGGGGGAGACCATTTAGCTATGGAGTTGAGAAAGTGCTTGAGAAAATTGTCATCAAAAAATTGGGGGTGAATCGACGTTTTAACTGAACCATCTAACTGGGGTAAAAAAAAAAGGTAGCCTCGGTTGTGACAGGTGATATTATTAAATCGTTATATCAATAACAATGAATGATTCTGCGTTAACTGTGGAATCTCATACATCTAAACTAGCTCGACAACGACTAGAGGCAATTAAGAAATATCTCCCCGTCCGTGATTCTGTGAAACAACAGCTACAAAAACGTCAGGGAGCTCGAGTAGATTTGTAAAAGGTACTGCAGAATTGTTTAAACCGGTCACAGAGACTACTAAAGGTCTTCTTCCATCGCTGGAACTAACCGCTAAAGCAACCGTAAAAATAGCAGAAAGAACTGAAGAGACTGAAAACATTCTTCGAGAACCTCTTGCTGGAATAGCTGCTGCTCAACCACAATTACAGCAAGAGATACAAGAAGCAGTTGAGGATACTGGACTAGCTCGTGCTGAGATCGGTGATGTGGGGGATCTTCTTGCATCAAGATCAAAACCCGTTCGATAACCACCTACCAGATTTACCGAGGAAAGTTTTAAAAAAACTTCAAGAGAATCCCATATCGATTGCTGCAAGGGTATATTCAGTTCGTAATACTTTGTTGGATCCAAAACCGCTGAGAGTTTCACGGTATAAGTAAAATCACAGGAAAATGTAAGGTTATGTTTGCAAAGTTTGAGGAACAAATCAGAGAAGTTGCCATCGCAACATTCTCTGGAGATACATAATCACCCGAAATCACCATTCAGAACACCTGGTTTTGAAGAAGAAGGAGCGGCAATCGAAAGTAGCTTGTCAATTCGTGGCCATACATAACAAAACAAAAAAATAACCTCACCCCTACTGATTCACGATAAACTTTGCCCGGATAACGTCCTCCCTGATGTTGATCGACTAGAAATTCTGATTGGTGGAAGATGACCCGGCAATAATTCCCCCGAAATCATCAGTGAAACAGCTGCGATTTGTCAGGGTTTGTTTACAGGTGGTGTCATGGACATCAATGTTTATCAGGCACTTATCACTGAAATTAAAGACGATTACTACAACGATTAGGTATGCAATTAGATCAGTGACAACAAAATAGCATGATCATACACAATGCCCAACGCGGACCAGTTTTAATCAGGGTGATGAATTCACGAATCCAACATATAAAGTTATCTATGCAGATGTACTCGGCTATGAACAATCAAGGTCTATTCAGAACGATAGCCTCAAAAGCGATCCGATTGCAAAACAATTAGGAATGAAAGCCATTGACGTTGTTTGTGACAGGCTATTGGCACCATTGGTGATGTTGCTGCTAAAGCACTCCCACCGATCCGAGACAGACTCGCACGTTTAATGAAAGGCTGAAAGAATTAGCTGGCGTGCCACTGACAAAACAGCAAGCTGCTGAGAAACAAAAAATATAACAGCAAATTTGATAGCAGGAAGTAGTCTGACTCGACATCGTCGCTGCTCCACCAGTGAATATTTTTTGATCGTGAGGATCTCACGAGATCCTTGGCAAATCATTTCAGACAACAGTAAATATAATAAAATGTTCAAGGGTGTGTATGATCCCGCATTTAACGTGGACGCACCCGTCTTCAAGGATGAATCAGTGCGTGATTATCCGTATTATTCTTATGATGCACGTGTACCTGACGCACGTGGAAGAATCGAACTACAATTTCAGGCTGCAGGCAGATATTTCCTGCCCACTGAGGCATTCATTGAGATGGAAGGGAAACGTTTAAAAGTAGATGATACCATGGATCACCCTAAGGATCGCAACGTAACAATGAACGCCGCTGGAACTGAAGTCGCATAGATAAATGAAATTTCAACCAAGGATTCTCAGCATATCGATCGATGTTAAACAGATTCCACTATCACACATCTTTGGATCATGCGGTAACGTTAGAAAAGTTATCTTCGGTTTCAAGTACAAAGCTGTCGTCAAGATATGGCCGATGGTGGAAAGGTGAAACTGACTAAACTTTCATAGTGGATGCCAACAATGACACCATCGCTGACCGAAGAACAACGGCTGCTCTCTTTCATGGATAGTCGAGGCAAGTCAACGCTGTCATGGTTGTCGATGACCACCTACAGTATTCAAAGTCAAAAGCGTTGCAAGGCCCAAATAAATTATCACTGACAGAACGTCAGCTCATGCACTTCAATGATGCCAGGAAATCAAAGACAGTGTTACGAATATGTAATTTAATTACTTGTGTGTTAATTTTAAATACTTCTTCATTTTATTTTTGTATCATTACATTTTATTGTAATGATTATTTTCACGGGATCTGATATTTTTGAAAGAGATATTATGTTTATATAAAACGTAGTATGACTCGCATAAGCACGACTTTTGCATGCCATGGTTTGTCGATTTAAGTAAACACTACGCGAAAACGATTGGTTATTGCCAAGGTCATTTTCCTGGCCAACGTGAAATTGCATTGTTTACTGCGCTATTTGATGATGAAATAGCCACGCGTTCCACGGTGCGCGCCTGAAATGACGTCTTAGTCTTAGTCTTAGTTTAAAAATACTCAGATTCCTGTGAAATATTCAGTTGTACAATATATCTTCAAGAAGAAGGATATATTTTCATTAGATGCCGTAAAGAGTTGTATTTTTACATCTTTGGAGCTGGAGATGTTTTATAATAGATGACAGCTTGTTCAGAAGTTCATCTTTTTTTAGAATATAATAATTTATTCCCTGAAGAACTATACAAGTGACAAAGACATTTGATGGAAATTTATTCTAAATTGAAACATTACAAGTTGTGGTTCAACATGGAACTCTTGACATTCGTATAAAGACTTCACCTGACGTCATCATCCTCTATCTTGGAACGTCATCAAGATTCGAACCTGGATTCAGTTAAAATTATTTAGTGACAGGACTTGTATTTTTTCAGTACTATGATAAATGTTTGGATTGTCTTCACAAACTGTAAGTCCTGTTTTCTATTTTCACCTTTTCACCATGTTTTCTAGGGAAATAAATTATTTTTGTTAAAACTTACAAAGCTTGTTGGTTTCACTCTTTTCTTTTGTTACTTTTGAACGAGCCTATACGTAACAACAGGTATTAGACTTAATCTTTCTGCGGTGCCATTAATAATATAGCAAAGACTGGTGGTATATTGCAGTGTTCTTCTTGCAGTGTTACGCGTCTTTGCTCTTAAAATAAGTAACAGAGAGGAGTGAAAAGCAACAAGCCTTGTAATATTCAACAAGTAGTTTATTTCCCTTGAATACAAAGTAAAAGTGAGATAAAAGAACTTACAGTATTGCGCATTAATCCCAAAATAATCCTAGAATTACAGACTTAAGTCCTAAGAATTTAAAGTCCTGAAACAATTCAGTAGAAGTCCAGAATAAATCCAAAACTGAAGGTGATGATGATGTGTCTGTGGTAGCTCTTAGAGTGTTGATGTGCCAGCAGTCTTTGTTGAATTACAGTAATATAATTCCAGGTTTGAACTTCCAGTGAATGTGTCTATCCAAGAATTTTATGAGAGCACTTGTATATTTATAGAGAAAATAATCACTTAAATTCATTAGCTTGAAGAAAAAGAACTAAATTTCAGACCAACTGGACACAACATATAATACAACTTGAAAGTACTAGAACTTAAAGCACGATCAAAAAAAAAAAAATCCTCTCAGTTACAAGATTATATAGTTTTCTACTTGAACTCAGGTCACAATTAGCATTTTGGAAAAAAAAAATATTACCTAATGGAATATACCCTTCTAGAATGATCCTGATGTTTACAAAACAAAAATATTGGTTACTATTAGAAGCCAGAACCTGGACTATGTCAAATACACTAAGGAAATTCCAAAACCTAGACCTAGACCTAAAAAAACATATTTACTTACATTAATAATAATTATGATTTTAAACCCACACACATAGAGAATAATTTGCCTATGTATTAGTTGTTTACAGAAAAAAGTCAATTCAGGTCAGGTTGAAATGAACTCAGTTTTGGACAAGGTCAAGTCCAAAATACAATGTTATATTACAAAAGTGTGTAATGAAATAAGAAACTAACAAACAAACAATGCAAATTAAATATACATAACAGCAGCTATATCAGCATTGATTGCCGCCACAGCTCCGATCTTGAAAAGGCAGCTTCACCTTGTGCCGTTGGAACTGCTGCCGGCATGGCATTGAAAAAAGCGATGGGGCAGGGTCTAGGGACCTCAAAAAGAGAAAGGGGGGGGGGCGGGATATAAGACTGCCAGGAACAATCCCTTCGCTGTACAGTCCGGGTCTGAGACTACCAGGAACAATTCGCTAAGCAAACTTCCATGTCCAATTTTGATTTACTTGATGCCGCTCGTCGATTAAGCATCAAAAACTTTAGAGGGGGTTTCAATGCACGATTAATTACCAAAACAAACAAATCTCGTTGAAACTGATATCATTAATCTAGATGGAAATTCCGGTCCAGTTCTCACTGGGTTGGATACGCTATTGAACCACGTAGTGTTGTTTATTTTGATTCGTATATATTGGCACCACCAAAAGAATTTTCAAAATATACATGGAGGATCCAAAGATTCCGCTAGTAACATACCAATCTACCGACATTACCAACACAGATATTAATTAATCCATCTATATGTGGTCCAGAAGTACTTGCAGTAGTTACTGCTATATCAAGGTCATCATCGCCACCAGATAAAGTCGTACATGAATATACCAGTGGACGGCATAACCATCCGTCGTTTGAAACATCTTCCGAGTTGATAATGGTAGATATTTACGGAAGACCTCACGCTAGAGTTAAGAAACCTGGTCCAGGTGACGTTGATTTGAAAGCGTATGCTACACGTGATGAGCTTGCTGATAACCTCGCTGGGGTTGACAAGGATGAAGTTGTTTTTCAGGATCAGCTTGGACGTTTAAAGACAAGCAGTGTTAGGTGGATTGATATCGTCCGGCGAGTTTCAGGCGCTACAGTCGATAATATCCCGGTATTTACTGAAACCGAGAAAATCAGGGATCAAACGTATCAAACACGAGAGCCACAAACGTGTTGCTAATACCGGCGATACAATGACGACAGCACTTAACATGAACGGAAATAGAATTATTCTTCTGAAAGAACCAGCGCCTGACGATGACGCCGCACTAAGAAATAGGTGGACAACAGCGTCACCATGATGACTGATAATAAATTAGTCATGTTGTAAACCGAGTATGACGTCGACTTAAGCGCGTTGACGGGTCTTCGCAGAAACTTTCAACGACTTTATTAAATCACCGATGATTTCTTTCAAAGCCCAGTGGTCGTGAACGTAAGTCTCACTGACATTAACACAAAACTGGGCGATCTAGTCAACGTTCAAGAGTCAATCAGAACCATCAACAAAACGTTCGCAGATATATCCGGCGGAATCCCCGACATCGCGTCAGAAGATTGAAGTGGGTGTAATTCATACGATCCAGTTCATTAACGCGGTATATCCAGTAAATTCTGGCTCAGCTGAGGTCACCGACGTGTGCAGATTTTCAGTGATCAACTCTACAAAATTTAGGATATTTACGACGTATCCATGGCGTCATTCAGTCTATAGATTTTCTGGAAACGTGTCAATCATTCTAAATCAAAATGCCGAGAAAATATTCATATTGGATCTCGAAGACAAACAATTGACCACAACGACTTATTGGTGGTTTCTGGAATTCGTCACAAAATGACTCAAATAGAATTCACATAATGAGTCGCAACACCAATGTTCACCGTCTCACACATGCTTGCAGTTATGATCAAGCATGTGTGTGGCAGGCGTCGCTGAAAAATATCATCAATGTGCACAAGAGAAGATAAAAAAAAAAAAATGCTACAGTTGAATCGTCGTATCCGACAACGTTGTATATGCGGTGTCCGCCGTAGTCGCTGCACTAGTCGATACTGTATTAGCGACGTGCGTAATAGCGCCAGTAATAGGAATCGGTGTTGCCGTAATCGTAGGTGTTGCTGGTATTCTTAATATCATCGCGTAAAATCCGACGACGGGTTTATTGCAATAAGCAATATTTATCATAACGAGCGTGAGACCTTAACGACTGCGGCGTTGACAACATTGACGAGCGACCAACGGTCGCCACCACCATTTAGAATCTGTGTAAATTATATTGACAGAACGTGTTACACGAGCATTATTAGAACCAATTGTCGCTAACACCAAATAACCAACAACTATGATGATATCAGCGACATCAACGAAGCCGAAATTTGATAATAGTTTTCCTACCCCGATGAAAGCACCTGCATGATCCTCTGGATCCCATCGAAGCTTAGGAATCGCACTGGCATAATTACGAGTTATAATAGTTGTCCAAACGTCAGGTCAAAATTATCTGGTGGATTGCCCGCCAATAATTCACTGGTATTCGCGTATCAAATGAAAACGGATGAAACCGGCAAACAAGTTCCCGACTGGAATGTCTTTAGCATTACATCAAGCTCATACCAAATCGAGTATATGTATATATATATATATATATATATATATATATATATATATATATATATATATATATATATATATATATATATACCACTGTTACGGGAGCAAAAGTTGCAAACAATAACATCCAACACAAAGTTGATTCCCAGCCAATTTTTAATGTTCACCCAAGCTAGGGCTCAAGACGACTGCCCTTTACACAAAACAAATTGGTAGTTGTACACCAGGGCGATAGTTTATCAAAACTACAAAATGGAGACATAGTCAGGCTTCATTAACATTATAAATTCTTGCTTTTACAGTGATGACAAATACACACTCCAAGTCCTATGGGTCAGAATCTTTATCCGTGTCAGATGTGTGAACTATGTAGAATTTGTTTCTAACATGACCATATCTGACCGCTTAAAATCCTTTAAACTAAAACTACCATATACACCCATGTCTCTTGTCTTAATGATAATCAGTATTTATACAATAAATTGGAGGGAAATATTAAGCATTAATATGACGGCAGCACCTTCCCCCTTAAGAGAAAACTTTAGTTTTCGAACAAAATTATAAAGGATGGATAAGCAAGATTGAAGAGTCACTATTTTGGCTGTAAACAGTTCTATGCAGTTACCTTACTTCATGAAATTTAAAAGTCATAGAATCTTCCTGGCAATTAGAGTTCTATCAAATATTAACAGTGCAAGCATTCAGTGACTCGCTAAATATTTCGATATTCCTAATATACCAATTAGCACAACATTTAAAACAAACATTTTGGATTCACTCAAAATCAAACTGATCTGCATTACGAAAGTACTTAATTAGTGCACAAGATATAATACACATCACCACGTGGGTCTTAATTCAGATAAATGCAACAAGAATGAACACTAAAACACATAGTCTTAGACTCCAGCACGTGACAATCCATCAGCATTTGCATTCTCTGCTCCGCGACGGTGTTTCATCGTCAACTCATATGGTTGCAGACACAGGGACCATCTCGGAAGTTGTTGGATTTTTCCTTTGTTTTGGCTTAGCCAGGTTAGCGGGTTATGGTCAGTTTGACACTGAATGGAGCACCGCACAAGTAGTAATGAAGAGATTCTATCGCTCATACTATCGCAAGGCATTCTTTCTCAATGGTTGAATAATTCTGCTCCCTGGGCAATAGTTTGCGGCTAAGATACGCAATAAGATGTTCGTCCTTATTGTCATCGTGCCGACTCAAAACAGCTCCAATGCTCACATAACTTACATCCGTTTGCAGTATAGATAGGCGTTCAAAAACAGGGTTGATCAAGATAGGTGCTTTTACAAATGCATTCTTCAAGTCACTGAATGACTTAACAGCTGTCTCATCCAATGTAACACGATTTGACTGTCCCCTCCTTGTCAAAATACAAAGCGGAGCCGAGAGCTGAGCGAAATTCTTGATGAATTTTCTATAATAGCCCACCATTCCTAGAAAGGATCTAACCTCTTTCCTTGTTGGCGGGACTGGGCAGTCAGCCATAGCACTGACTTTGGCGTCGTCTGGTTTAATTTGTCCTCCACCAACAATGTGACCAAGGCAAACAATAGTATCCTTTCCAATGTCACACTTGGAAGATTTAACTGTCAGATTGTTTTCTCGCAATCTCTCTAAGAGTGCTCGTAGATCCTGAAGGTGGTCATCCCAGGTCTCACTATAAATCATGATGTCAGCAAAGTAAGATGCAACATCACGTAATTTGGACAGCAACAAGTCCGTCTTGCGCGAAAATGTAGCAGGTAAAGTTTTCATCCCGAAAGTCATAACAATAAATTCATGAAGTCCAAAGGGTGTGACAAAAGCAGATTTCTCCTGCACTTCTTTAGACAGAAGTACCTGCCAGTAACCTCTGGTCATGTCGAGTTTGCTAATATATTTAGCATTTCCCAACTTTTCAAAAAGTTCGTCTATCCTTGGTGTAGGATAGGCATCAAAGAGTGTGATGTTCAATTTTCTGTAATCAACACAAAGTCGCAGACTTCCATCTTTCTTTAGAACAAGTACAATTGGTGAACTCCATGGGCTTGTAGACGATCTTATCAATTCTTGCTGTAACATTTCGTCTACTATAGCTCTGATTTAAGACATTTTTGCATGGGCAATACGATAGGGTTTTTGCGTGATCGGAATGTCTGCTGTTGTTCGAATGTTGTGACTGATCAAGTTCGTTTTGCCTAGTTTTGAAGTTAGCACGTCTTCAAACTCAGAGCATATTTTTCGTACCTGTTCTCGCTGTTCTTTCGTCAGTCTGCCATTCAGACTGATTTTGTCCAAAGTCTACATATCGGCCCATGGGAAGTCAATCCGTCCTCCTCCATCAAATTCATCACACACAATATCTCATCTGAATTCAAACAGTCTTTTTAGCAATGTACAGTCTGCATATCGCCCTTGCCACAGTACTGAAACTACTCTTCTGAAAGTAGTTAATGACCTTCTATTTGCTTTGGATAGCGGAAAGATTACAGTCCTCACTCTCCTTGACTTGTCTGCAGCATTTGACACAATAGACCATGACATATTACTTCACCGTCTCCAGCATGTATTTGGCATTCACGATACAGCCTTACTATGGTTCAAGTCCTACTTGGTCAACAGGACACAAATTGTGTCCGCAAATGGAAAACACTCCAGACCAGTTGATCTATGTTGTGGTGTTCCACAGGGGTCTGTTCTTGGACCTGTTCTCTTCATTCTATACACTCAGCCACTTTCAAGTGCCATAGGTCATCATCCAGTTTCTCACCAATTGTATGCTGATGACACCCAAATATACAAATCTAGCCACCCAACTGAAGTTGAAGTTGAAGCTACCATCCAGGGTGTAGAGAGGTGCATTTCCGATGTGAAATCATGGATGACATGTAACAAGCTGCAGATGAATGATGATAAAACTGAAGCCATTCTGATTACAACACAAAGACAATCTCATTCACATCTTTTACGTCAGACAATAAATATCAGCAACGCCAACATTAAATTCACACAGTCAGTACGAAACCTAGGTGTTACTCTCGACAGTACTCTCTCATTGCACCAACATGTCATGAACATATGCAAGGCTGAATATCTTGAGCTGAGACGCATCAGCTCCATTCGCAAGTATCTTTCAGCTGATGCCACTAAAACTCTTGTGTGTTCCTTAGTACTTTCAAGACTGGACTATTGTAACTCAATTCTGTCTGGTTCGTCTCAATATCTACTCAAGAAACTTCAAAAAGTTCAAAACACAGCTTCTCGGATCATCCTTAGAGTACCACGATCAAAGCACGCCTCCCCCTACTCTGTACCCTACACTGGCTATTCATTCGATCCAGAATTAAACACAAAATTTGTTCTCTGTGCTATGTTTCACTGACAGGCTCCAGTCCAACATACCTATCTGACCTCACCCATGTGTACACACCAGTAAGATACTTACGCTCCTCTTCTGACACTCGTATTCTCGTTATTCCCACTATGAAAATGAAATCATATGGACAACGTTCTTCTGCATACCAGGGCCCAGCAACGTGGAACGAATTGCCCACTGAACTTAGACGTAAAGACACAGTGATCTCATTGAAAAGCGCTCTTAAAACTCACCTATTTCAACTGCAAGAACAGACTTAAAGACCTAATAATGTTTCCTTACCTTAAATATTTACAGCATGTTTTTTATTTTCTAATTTCGTGGTGTTTGTTTTTATTTTTGTAATCATATCGTTATATTTGTTTTTTATGTGTTGTCAAATGTTGTAAAGCACTTAGAGCTTCTAAAGATTAGGCGCTATACAAAGTCCTCATTATTATTATTATTATTATTATTATTATTATTATTATTATAACAGTACAGCTCTCTTATACTGACGTAATAGGTTACTATGGTAGGTTACTTGTCCTCGCCTACCACCAATGTTAATCTTGTAATTAACGTCATTGACCTTACGAAGGACACGATAAGGTCCCTTCCAGTGAGCCGTCATCTTCGATGCATCGGATCGTAACAAAACTAGAACCTCATCTCCCGGCCTAAATTCCCTTTTGGTTGCATTTTTGTCGTACCATGATTTAACTTTCTTGTGACACTTTGTCAGATTTTATTTCACTAACTCAATTACATCAACCAATCTCTGGCGAATTGAAAGCACATGTTCTGCAACTGACTTCTGTGTCTCACCTTTACCGGTGAATAGATCCTTAAGAATCTCCATCGGCCGTCTTATTGGCCAACCATACAGCAGCTCAAACGGCGAAAACCCAGTTGCCTCATGTGGTACCTCCCTAAAGCAAAACAGTGCGTAAGACAGCATCATATCCCATTCTTCACCGTTCGTGGAACACAATTTCTTCAAGATAGCTTTGAGTGTGCCATTAAATCTTTCGACCTTTGTTCAACATGTTGTAGAGTTCTTTTAGAAGAGTACTTGTGAAGTTGGTCCCTTGGTCTGTAAGGATAATCTTAGGTATACCAACCCGACTAAATAGGCCAGTTAAAGCGTTGGACAATGTTTTGGCCTCAATGTCCTTCAAAGGAATTGCTTCCGGATTGCGGGTGGCTTCATCTACGATGATTAGTATATATTTGTTTCCGGTCTTTGTGCGCTGTAGTCGGCCAACGACATCCATCGCAATCTTAACAAATGGGTCAAACATAGTTGTTGGACACACCATTGGATCCTTTTCCTTCCCTGTTCTCCTTGCTGTCTTTTGACAGATGTCACAGGCCTGGCAGTGCCTCTGAATATCTCCAAACATTTCTGGCCAATAAAACGCAGTTGTTATTCTTGCCTTCCTTTTCTCACTTCCTAGATGACCAGCAAGAGGTCTATCATGCGATTGCTCCATCACTGCTTGACGTAACTGCTTTGGCAAAACTAATTGGACTCCATATTTTTCTCCATCAGACGACTTCCACTTCCGTTTTAAAATTCCATGCTCCCAGAAAAATGCATTGTCCACGCCTTCTGCTTCACTTTCAGATGGTAGGGCCTTTTCTCTCACACCAGCCAACGAGCTATCAATCTTTTGATACTAAGACATCAATTCCACATTGTGCAGATGATCAAGCAACAGGTTCTTGTCATCAGCCTCATCTTCACAATGGATGTCATCCTCGTCCTCATCAGGACCATGATCACTATCTTCGTCCGAAAATAGCCTATCCAGATGCACGTCGTCCAGTTCATGGGATCGGACCCCACATTCTTTTATTTTTCTTTCACTTTCTTCAGCTTCCTTTTTCCCCGCCCTTGCCTAGTTCCTTGTTACTTCCAGAGTCCCTTTTTTCCTACGTAGAATGTCCATACCCAGAAGCGCTTTTGCTGCCAAGTCAGATACCAGTCCAACTAGGACATGACCCTTGTAGTATGGCGTGTCTAATTCTATTATGGCTAATTTCACCTCAAAAGGCTGTCCAATGGCAGTGTAGAGTATCAGATTCTGCCCTTCAAGGATACATGACTTATCGACAAGGTACTCACGTGTCAAGTTCATTTCTGCACCTGTATCTTTAACAAACAATATTTCCTTGTTGTTCACTGTTCCCGGTACATTTATTAACCGTTCACCAATGTTATTCTGGACAAAATAGGTTGCTTGATTTTGTTTATTTCTGCTGGGACAATCACGCAAAACATGACCCTTCTGGTGACATTTATAGCACTTTTTGTCTCCATGGGATCTTTCTATCAAACCAAATTTCTTGGACTGAGGTGAACTTGATGCTTGGTTATTTCCTTTTTGTTGGCTGTGCTTAGGGTCGAACTTGATGTCATTGATGGGCACAACGTAGTCCTCAGCAGCGTCGACAACAGACCCACTGCCCTTATTGCGCCTTATCCATTGGGGTTGCACTTGCGGGAGAGCCTTCAAGAAGTATTCTTCTGCTAAACATCTATGTGGATCACGACTATCAATAAACCGTGTTAAATACTGCTCTGTACGTGCCATCAGACCTCTTTATGTTTCGTTAGCATCGCTTCTTATGCTAACTAACTGGCTAAAATATTTTTTGGGTCTTTTCCCAAACCTATTTATCAGGGCCTTTCATAGCTCAACATAGCTCTTGCTTGTTTCCATTACTACCTCTCCTGCCTCTCCGGTAAGCAGCGTTCTCAGTTGCAGGGTTTTCATTTCTTCACCCCATTTTGCATGATCAGCCACGACCTCAAATTTCGAGAGAAATGTAAGAATATCTTCTTTCGATAGATGATTGTAAGTTTGAAGTTTGACTTTGAATGGGAAGCTGTCATTCTTTTTATCTCCGTCTTTCTGATGTTTCACTCTTTTTGTTCTCTAACTCCAGCTCTTTAAGTTTAAGATTGTGCTCCATTCACAACTTATCCCTTTCAATGTCTAAATTTTGTCTTTCAATTGTGCATTCTCTCTCTAACTACAACCGGTCACGTTCAGTTTGTTTGTTGGTGTCCTCAGATGGTTTTAGTTTGCTCTGTGTTTTCTTTAGTTTTCTTACAGGATGCTCTTCCTCTATTTCCATGTCATCTGCTTCTTCACTACTGAAGTCTCCTTCAGTATCTGTAAATTGCATCAAATTTGTTTGCTGTTTCCTTCTGGTTCAGTCCCTTGCAATGCTGTGCTCTTCAACAATCGTTCCTACTTCCTCGTCGATAATGCTACCTTGGGTCGCCATTTCAATCCTTATTTTGTTTCCCCTTGGCTTAACAGGAATCACGCACAAAGTTACAGAGTATGTCCAGTAGCAATTTGCAGCCACAATACTCTGACAAAACATTGGTACTTGTCTTGTTTCAATGTTACTGTCAAATTTCCAACAACTTTGCTATCCCACCGCTGCCACCAAAATTGTTACGGGGTACAAAAGTTGCAAACAATAACATCCAACACAAAGTAGATTCCCAGCCAATTTTTAATGTTCACCCAAGCTAGGGCTCAAGACGACTGCCCTTTACACAGAACAGATTGGTAGTTGTACACCAGGGCGATAGTTTATCAAAACTACAGAATGGAGGTATAGCCAGGGTTCATTAACATTAGAAATTCTTGCTTTTACAGTGATGACAAATACAGACCTCAAGTCCTATGGGTCAGAATCTTTATCCGTATCAGATGTGTGAACTATGTAGAATTTGTTTCTAACATGACCATATCTGACCGCATAAAATCCTTTAAACTAAAACTACCATACACACCCATGTCTCTTGTCTTCATGATAATCAATACTTATACAATAAATTGGAGGGAAATGTTAAGCATGAATATGACGGCAGCAACCACATACATTAAAAATAACATGGCTTTTAAAGCGTTGGTATAAAGCAATTTGATATACCAATACTATTGGTATATTAAATTGTGATCCTCCCATGGCGCAATAATACGCATACATAAACATTCTTGGAACTGAGTGCTGTTGGGTCTATTTTTATAGAACAATGATGAATTTCCACTCATTAATCATTAGAGACGTATGAAAATAACGATAAAAAGCAATAATAATCCCCGTTTCAAAGTTTCCAAATTATGAAAGTAACTCCTTATGTTGGGCCTATGGCATCTTATCTCCTTCCTTCAGATATGAAGACCTTCACATTATACCTTTCTAATGACGGAGGACAACCATCCTCGCCTCGATGAAGCTAAAATTAAGTCAGATTTCGATGAGATCAGAATTGAACACGGGCGTGTCGTTAGCAACTTACGACTTAAGATGACTGTTTTCCACTTACGTTGATGAATATCTCAGCAATAATCTAAAACAGCAGATTATCATCGCGATACGTCATCTAAACCAGGTAAGGTCCCACGCTGCGTTTCTTCGAGGAGCTCTCGTTCGATCTGCAGGTCTGATCTAGGAAAAGGCCACTGTAACTACTGAACGAATTATGCCGGGCAGAGAGACAGTCCTTTCGGAATTACCGAAGAGCAGTTACCTGGATTTCACCCATCATGGTTTAACTACGAAGCGTTAGAAACGACCGTCACTGGTGTCATTGATGCTTATTTCCGAGGATCATTGCGAAGTGGGAGCGCGCACGTGCATATTGCCGGCATTATATTCGCAAACAAAACAACCTTACAGATGGTGGTGGCCGTCATATATAACCGTGCATCGTCAACATCACTTTGACGATATCCGTGAATCTTTTTCGTGACGCCGTCGATGGCAGCGTCCAAACAGATCTTGCGAAATTCAAAGAGGCCCAACAGGGATATATCCTCTTCAGATTCACTCCTGAAGTTCCTCCTGGTCATTTGAGATTTATCAGTACCTGTTAATCCTGTTTGCTTACGATGTCATAATCCGTCGTTTTCACGGATACATTTCCGACTGACTGAACAAAACGAGCATTTAATGGATTAATTAATCATGAGTTCGTATGTGCGTGACACACACACTCGTCAGGGAAATCGAAATGCTTGAGCGGTCCGCTATGAACTCATCGGTGACCTCGGGTCGTCTGACACAGTGAGAACATAAGATGTATTCTTCAATGAAGAACAAATACAAACAGAAATTAGCAAGGTAAGTGTTAAAATTTTGTATACCTTATCACCGCATGTGTCTTGATCTGAGTAGTAAACCAGATAACGATTTACACGTTTGTAGTCTTAAATTAGCTAACATTCAACGAGGTATCCACCTACAGCTCAGCAGGAAAGAAACCATAAATGCTCACCAATGTATATTTCCTTTGCTGCAGATGCAGCAAGAAATATTCAAAGCAATGTGATGAAAGTTATGATATTTGAGATAAATTAAACATTATGTACCAAAGCGTTAAAGATTGAATCAAGTTATAACTATCTAGCCTAAGGATGCTTATTTTTTTCCAAAAGAAAAACCTCCGATTGGTATTTTAGACTCGAAGATAGCTCCCATCCTTAACTATGGGTCGGATATCATGCGTTTCTATGATGACAAGGGTATTGAAAAACAATTTCATTTGTCATTGTGTAAATATATACTTGATATATCTATGTCACTTCAAATGCAATCCAATATCACGAGTTAAGAAGAATTAGTATGCAGAATATACGATACAGTCGTATATTGAAATATTGACTGGAATCCTAAACATGCCAGAAAAGAGGTGTCCTAGACGCTGTTACAATCTACAGTTAGGATGGACAGAAAGTGTTATTGCTGGGATAGCAATGTTATAACGGTTTTATTTACCAATGGACATGGCAATGATGGATGCAGTCAAAGGATGAAAGATGAAAATGTATTACTTAAACAACTTTTAATAAAAGATGTGAAGATATTTTAGGCAAAATATTTATGAGGTGATTCAATCATTATAAGGACATTATTTCCATAGGTAACTGAGAACATACTTCACTTATCAAAAATATCTATCATTAATAGAGGATATAGCTTTTATTGTTACATTATTATTATTATTATTATTATTATTATTATTATTATTATTATTATTATTTTGTTGTTCTTGTTGTTATTTCTCAAATCTGCCTAGCAACTGGGGGGGGGGGGTGAACAGACCAAAATATTCAAAATAGGGTCGCTGAAGCAATAATCCAGTGCAATAGCGTCCATGGACTCGTCTGGGTATAGTTTGTGGAGAGGGGTTGGGGCTGAATAGACCAAAATACTTGGTCAATATATGCAAAAGTGCTTGCGAAAATGTCACATAAAATTGGGGGTTAATCATCATTTTAACCGAACCTTCTCACTATGGTTAGAAACGTAGCCACGCTGGTGACAGGTTGCTCAACCAAAGATTTTATCAAGATCAATGCGATATCGTATTCTAGGATCGTGTAAATTTATTGTAATAAATCCAAACGGGGTTTTCTACGCATAAGCAAAGAAGTTTTAAAACTATTCACGTCCATGTCATCAGGACACCAAATCTGATAAATATTTCGCAGCATATGTGTATCAACGCCATTAAAGACAACCAAAAGATTGCAGTTATCTCTGATCACTTTAGGGATCTGCGTGACGTAAAAGACGTCCGTGTTTTTATGTCTACCTCGTGAGAATATTCTGGCTGGATTTGTTTGTTTGGCGAGCATAACATCATCGTTTGCCACTAGATTAATAATACTACCGTCAAAATCATCGACTAATGGTGCATCATAGATATCAGTGATAAATTCAGTGACGTCACGGTCATCGTCATTGTTGTTTTCCAAATCTTTTGCATTTTCTTTGAATTCCTTAAGAACATTAAAGCATCGTTGTTCATCCATGGATGGTGCCACTAAATAAAATTTGTCCCATTTGAGTCATCTCATTATCAGGTTAAGCTTAACTGAGTTTTACCAGACCCAGATGGGCCAATGACGGCGCGAATAGTTTGGCAATGCTGGATGATACTTGACTGGCTCTTGTTCTCGCGTTGCTGAGAAGTAAATCACACTCATGTTGTACAAAAATATATGTCAAGTGGTGGTGATATCGCCGCGATACGCGGAAAATTACCAGGAACTCCATGGGCTAAGTATCCTGGTGAGAAACATCTTCTAGGATATAAATATTGTAGCCCTGGCATCCGACCTGATATTAGACTTGACGAACAAATTCATCCAAAAACTGGCGAATTTCCAGCGAAAGCGATTGATCAAGCGTGCCATGCCCATGATGTCGTCCTTAAAAATCAAGATCTGCAAAAGCATCATATCGCCGACGTCAAGTCTATAATAATAAACTTATACGGGAGTCACTGGTCACAGATAAATCCACGCTGAGGAGCCGTCTTTTCTAGTCTGTAGATTTCAGGCCTACCCGTTGATGTAACCACACTGGAAATTTTATGTGTGGTTACACTACAAATTGGATCAATTGCTCTTTTTACCACCTTCAAGTTCACCAGGTTTGTGTCCAAGTCTTGTTTTGACATTATGTTGTTGCATCAGCGATGATACTGCACCATGAAATTCTTTGCCAGGATCAACCTGTAGCAATCGTGGCCATCGTAAAGGTCCACGTTGATAAATTCATTCAAACGCGGTTGCAACTTCAGTTGCTGTTTTAGTTGATAATGGTTCCGTTTCTTTGTATCTATTTGCAACGTCGACGACCGTGAACGCATATTTGTATGTGCGTCTCTGTCGTTTGCGTTTACTTGCTGAGCCAGTTACAACAGTGTCTTGGGGTAAAAACAAAATATCTGCTTGACGAACTTCGCTGAATCGTTTTAGGTGGCGGCAAATAAATTTGCCATATTGCCTGTCGGGCCAGCCAATCTGTGGAAACATCTTGCATAGCACCCACTGCATTAGTCAGTTGCTAATCGCCGGTCTGTCCTTCCAGTATCCTCTTGGACTATAATATATAGATTCCATTATTATACTTATCAGACAATGAATTACCCGTCCCGGGGGGATAGACCTCCATCGCTAGTTTACCGCTCATTGCCGTTCTTATCAACCAACTGGCCAGTGACTCCCGTATAAGTTTATTATTATAGACTTGACGTCGGCGATATGATGCTTTTGCAGATCTTGATTTTTAAGGACGACATCATGGGCATGGCACGCTTGATCAATCGCTTTCGCTGGAAATTCGCCAGTTTTTGGATGAATTTGTTCGTCAAGTCTAATATCAGGTCGGATGCCAGGGCTACAATATTTATATCCTAGAAGATGTTTCTCACCAGGATACTTAGCCCATGGAGTTCCTGGTAATTTTCCGCGTATCGCGGCGATATCACCACCACTTGACATATATTTTTGTACAACATGAGTGTGATTTACTTCTCAGCAACGCGAGAACAAGAGCCAGTCAAGTATCATCCAGCATTGCCAAACTATTCGCGCCGTCATTGGCCCATCTGGGTCTGGTAAAACTCAGTTAAGCTTAACCTGATAATGAGATGACTCAAATGGGACAAATTTTATTTAGTGGCACCATCCATGGATGAACAACGATGCTTTAATGTTCTTAAGGAATTCAAAGAAAATGCAAAAGATTTGGAAAACAACAATGACGATGACCGTGACGTCACTGAATTTATCACTGATATCTATGATGCACCATTAGTCGATGATTTTGACGGTAGTATTATTAATCTAGTGGCAAACGATGATGTTATGCTCGCCAAACAAACAAATCCAGCCAGAATATTCTCACGAGGTAGACATAAAAACACGGACGTCTTTTACGTCACGCAGATCCCTAAAGTGATCAGAGATAACTGCAATCTTTTGGTTGTCTTTAATGGCGTTGATACACATATGCTGCGAAATATTTATCAGATTTGGTGTCCTGATGACATGGACGTGAATAGTTTTAAAACTTCTTTGCTTATGCGTAGAAAACCCCGTTTGGATTTATTACAATAAATTTACACGATCCTAGAATACGATATCGCATTGATCTTGATAAAATCTTTGGTTGAGCAACCTGTCACCAGCGTGGCTACGTTTCTAACCATAGTGAGAAGGTTCGGTTAAAATGATGATTAACCCCCAATTTTATGTGACATTTTCGCAAGCACTTTTGCATATATTGACCAAGTATTTTGGTCTATTCAGCCCCAACCCCTCTCCACAAACTATACCCAGACGAGTCCATGGACGCTATTGCACTGGATTATTGCTTCAGCGACCCTATTTTGAATATTTTGGTCTGTTCCCCCCCCCCCCCCAGTTGCTAGGCAGATTTGAGAAATAACAACAAGAACAACAAAATAATAATAATAATAATAATAATAATAATAATAATAATAATAATGTAACAATAAAAGCTATATCCTCTATTAATGATAGATATTTTTGATAAGTGAAGTATGTTCTCAGTTACCTATGGAAATAATGTCCTTATAATGATTGAATCACCTCATAAATATTTTGCCTAAAATATCTTCACATCTTTTATTAAAAGTTGTTTAAGTAATACATTTTCATCTTTCATCCTTTGACTGCATCCATCATTGCCATGTCCATTGGTAAATAAAACCGTTATAACATTGCTATCCCAGCAATAACACGTTCTGTCCATCCTAACTGTAGATTGTAACAGCGTCTAGGACACCTCTTTTCTGGCATGTTTAGGATTCCAGTCAATATTTCAATATACGACTGTATCGTATATTCTGCATACTAATTCTTCTTAACTCGTGATATTGGATTGCATTTGAAGTGACATAGATATATCAAGTATATATTTACACAATGACAAATGAAATTGTTTTTCAATACCCTTGTCATCATAGAAACGCAAGATATCCGACCCATAGTTAAGGATGGGAGCTATCTTCGAGTCTAAAATACCAATCGGAGGTTTTTCTTTTGGAAAAAATTAAGCATCCTTAGGCTAGATAGTTATAACTTGATTCAATCTTTAACGCTTTGGTACATAATGTTTAATTTATCTCAAATATCATAACTTTCATCACATTGCTTTGAATATTTCTTGCTGCATCTGCAGCAAAGGAAATATACATTGGTGAGCATTTATGGTTTCTTTCCTGCTGAGCTGTAGGTGGATACCTCGTTGAATGTTAGCTAATTTAAGGCTACAAACGTGTAAATCGTTATCTGGTTTACTACTCAGATCAAGACACATGCGGTGATAAGGTATACAAAATTTTAACACTTACCTTGCTAATTTCTGTTTGTATTTGTTCTTCATTGAAGAATACATCTTATGTTCTCACTGTGTCAGACGACCCGAGGTCACCGATGAGTTCATAGCGGACCGCTCAAGCATTTCGATTTCCCTGACGAGTGTGTGTGTCACGCACATACGAACTCATGATTAATTAATCCATTAAATGCTCGTTTTGTTCAGTCAGTCGGAAATGTATCCGTGAAAACGACGGATTATGACATCGTAAGCAAACAGGATTAACAGGTACTGATAAATCTCAAATGACCAGGAGGAACTTCAGGAGTGAATCTGAAGAGGATATATCCCTGTTGGGCCTCTTTGAATTTCGCAAGATCTGCTTGGACGCTGCCATCGACGGCGTCACGAAAAAGATTCACGGATATTGTCAAAGTGATGTTGACGATGCACGGTTATATATGACGGCCACCACCATCTGTAAGGTTGTTTTGTTTGCGAATATAATGCCGGCAATATGCACGTGCGCGCTCCCACTTCGCAATGATCCTCGGAAAAAAGCATCAATGACACCAGTGACGGTCGTTTCTAACGCTTCGTAGTTAAACCATGATGGGTGAAATCCAGGTAACTGCTCTTCGGTAATTCCGAAAGGACTGTCTCTCTGCCCGGCATAATTCGTTCAGTAGTTACAGTGGCCTTTTCCTAGATCAGACCTGCAGATCGAACGAGAGCTCCTCGAAGAAACGCAGCGTGGGACCTTACCTGGTTTAGATGACGTATCGCGATGATAATCTGCTGTTTTAGATTATTGCTGAGATATTCATCAACGTAAGTGGAAAACAGTCATCTTAAGTCGTAAGTTGCTAACGACACGCCCGTGTTCAATTCTGATCTCATCGAAATCTGACTTAATTTTAGCTTCATCGAGGCGAGGATGGTTGTCCTCCGTCATTAGAAAGGTATAATGTGAAGGTCTTCATATCTGAAGGAAGGAGATAAGATGCCATAGGCCCAACATAAGGAGTTACTTTCATAATTTGGAAACTTTGAAACGGGGATTATTATTGCTTTTTATCGTTATTTTCATACGTCTCTAATGATTAATGAGTGGAAATTCGTCATTGTTCTATAAAAATAGACCCAACAGCACTCAGTTCCAAGAATGTTTATGTATGCGTATTATTGCGCCATGGGAGGATCACAATTTAATATACCAATAGTATTGGTATATCAAATTGCTTTATACCAACGCTTTAAAAGCCATGTTATTTTTAATGTATGTGGTTGCTGCCGTCATATTCATGCTTAACATTTCCCTCCAATTTATTGTATAAGTATTGATTATCATGAAGACAAGAGACATGGGTGTGTATGGTAGTTTTAGTTTAAAGGATTTTATGCGGTCAGATATGGTCATGTTAGAAACAAATTCTACATAGTTCACACATCTGATACGGATAAAGATTCTGACCCATAGGACTTGAGGTCTGTATTTGTCATCACTGTAAAAGCAAGAATTTCTAATGTTAATGAACCCTGGCTATACCTCCATTCTGTAGTTTTGATAAACTATCGCCCTGGTGTACAACTACCAATCTGTTCTGTGTAAAGGGCAGTCGTCTTGAGCCCTAGCTTGGGTGAACATTAAAAATTGGCTGGGAATCTACTTTGTGTTGGATGTTATTGTTTGCAACTTTTATACCCCGTAACAATTTTGGTGGCAGCGGTGGGATAGCAAAGTTGTTGGAAATTTGACAGTAACATTGAAACAAGACAAGTACCAATGTTTTGTCAGAGTATTGTGGCTGCAAATTGCTACTGGACATACTCTGTAACTTTGTGCGTGATTCCTGTTAAGCCAAGGGGAAACAAAATAAGGATTGAAATGGCGACCCAAGGTAGCATTATCGACGAGGAAGTAGGAACGATTGTTGAAGAGCACAGCATTGCAAGGGACTGAACCAGAAGGAAACAGCAAACAAATTTGATGCAATTTACAGATACTGAAGGAGACTTCAGTAGTGAAGAAGCAGATGACATGGAAATAGAGGAAGAGCATCCTGTAAGAAAACTAAAGAAAACACAGAGCAAACTAAAACCATCTGAGGACACCAACAAACAAACTGAACGTGACCGGTTGTAGTTAGAGAGAGAATGCACAATTGAAAGACAAAATTTAGACATTGAAAGGGATAAGTTGTGAATGGAGCACAATCTTAAACTTAAAGAGCTGGAGTTAGAGAACAAAAAGAGTGAAACATCAGAAAGACGGAGATAAAAAGAATGACAGCTTCCCATTCAAAGTCAAACTTCAAACTTACAATCATCTATCGAAAGAAGATATTCTTACATTTCTCTCGAAATTTGAGGTCGTGGCTGATCATGCAAAATGGGGTGAAGAAATGAAAACCCTGCAACTGAGAACGCTGCTTACCGGAGAGGCAGGAGAGGTAGTAATGGAAACAAGCAAGAGCTATGTTGAGCTATGAAAGGCCCTGATAAATAGGTTTGGGAAAAGACCCAAAAAATATTTTAGCCAGTTAGTTAGCATAAGAAGCGATGCTAACGAAACATAAAGAGGTCTGATGGCACGTACAGAGCAGTATTTAACACGGTTTATTGATAGTCGTGATCCACATAGATGTTTAGCAGAAGAATACTTCTTGAAGGCTCTCCCGCAAGTGCAAGCCCAATGGATAAGGCGCAATAAGGGCAGTGGGTCTGTTGTCGACGCTGCTGAGGACTACGTTGTGCCCATCAATGACATCAAGTTCGACCCTAAGCACAGCCAACAAAAAGGAAATAACCAAGCATCAAGTTCACCTCAGTCCAAGAAATTTGGTTTGATAGAAAGATCCCATGGAGACAAAAAGTGCTATAAATGTCACCAGAAGGGTCATGTTTTGCGTGATTGTCCCAGCAGAAATAAACAAAATCAAGCAACCTATTTTGTCCAGAATAACATTGGTGAACGGTTAATAAATGTACCGGGAACAGTGAACAACAAGGAAATATTGTTTGTTAAAGATACAGGTGCAGAAATGAACTTGACACGTGAGTACCTTGTCGATAAGTCATGTATCCTTGAAGGGCAGAATCTGATACTCTACACTGCCATTGGACAGCCTTTTGAGGTGAAATTAGCCATAATAGAATTAGACACGCCATACTACAAGGGTCATGTCCTAGTTGGACTGGTATCTGACTTGGCAGCAAAAGCGCTTCTGGGTATGGACATTCTACGTAGGAAAAAAGGGACTCTGGAAGTAACAAGGAACTAGGCAAGGGCGGGGAAAAAGGAAGCTGAAGAAAGTGAAAGAAAAATAAAAGAATGTGGGGTCCGATCCCATGAACTGGACGACGTGCATCTGGATAGGCTATTTTCGGACGAAGATAGTGATCATGGTCCTGATGAGGACGAGGATGACATCCATTGTGAAGATGAGGCTGATGACAAGAACCTGTTGCTTGATCATCTGCACAATGTGGAATTGATGTCTTAGTATCAAAAGATTGATAGCTCGTTGGCTGGTGTGAGAGAAAAGGCCCTACCATCTGAAAGTGAAGCAGAAGGCGTGGACAATGCATTTTTCTGGGAGCATGGAATTTTAAAACGGAAGTGGAAGTCGTCTGATGGAGAAAAATATGGAGTCCAATTAGTTTTGCCAAAGCAGTTACGTCAAGCAGTGATGGAGCAATCGCATGATAGACCTCTTGCTGGTCATCTAGGAAGTGAGAAAAGGAAGGCAAGAATAACAACTGCGTTTTATTGGCCAGAAATGTTTGGAGATATTCAGAGGCACTGCCAGGCCTGTGACATCTGTCAAAAGACAGCAAGGAGAACAGGGAAGGAAAAGGATCCAATGGTGTGTCCAACAACTATGTTTGACCCATTTGTTAAGATTGCGATGGATGTCGTTGGCCGACTACAGCGCACAAAGACCGGAAACAAATATATACTAATCATCGTAGATGAAGCCACCCGCAATCCGGAAGCAATTCCTTTGAAGGACATTGAGGCCAAAACATTGTCCAACGCTTTAACTGGCCTATTTAGTCGGGTTGGTATACCTAAGATTATCCTTACAGACCAAGGGACCAACTTCACAAGTACTCTTCTAAAAGAACTCTACAACATGTTGAACAAAGGTCGAAAGATTTAATGGCACACTCAAAGCTATCTTGAAGAA
>JAECUM010000319.1:0-28116 GCA_016617855.1 Megalonaias nervosa | reverse complement strand
TATTACTCGAATATTCCCATAGCATATTACAGTTACAACTTGCACAATGATTATTCTGTCGTTGTTTAAGTGTTATAATTAATTTAGTATCAATATTAAAATCGCGATTATTTTTTTTTTTGTCACATTGCTTATAACTGAATATTTTTTTTCTTATTACGCCAATAACACTTTCGGTGTCACTAACAGTTTGATTATTATTTTCTGTGGAGTCTATGACAACTCAGTGTACTTGAGATATTCTCCTGACTCTAGATACTGCGAGATAACTAAATTGGACCATTCTATTCTGTCATCGACAATCCAGATATTTGTATCAGTAATAGTTAGTCCTTGTGACGAGTGGATCGTTATGGCATATCCCAATTTCCACGGTGAGTTATTCATACTCAACGCGCTTTCAACAACTTCAACATCAACCAAAACAACATCATTCAATACAAGATTTAGTTTCTGGACACATTCAGTGTCTCGCCCTGGAATTTCAACTTCAATATTCTGTCGTCGAGTATCCGCTGGGCGATAACATAATGGTACAGGTAACGTTGAAAATCTTTCCTTGTGTAACAGAAATAATTTCTCTTGGAATTCATCACGAACTATTTTTCTACTCGCAACTATTAAATCATTTGGTGTCCATAAATTCCAAAAATCATTCACAGGAGTTTCCGGAATTATTTCACGCATTATCTCACATTGTATTTTATCTGGCTGTAGTCTGATTAATCTTTTAAATTCTTTCAGGGGTTCATCAATAGCTCTATGATCATCATTTATTTCTTCATAATAATCCACAAACATTTTTAACCACTCATGTGGAGACTGCCCAACAAAAGGTGGTGGTTGACCATGATCGCCGCACATAATCACAGCAGTATTTTTTGTCAGTAACCAATCAAGAAATATTTTTAATGTTTCCAGTGATACTGTGCAGATTTCATCCCAGATGATGATTTTGGGAATATATTTCTCACCCATTCGCTCAGGTGTCCACGTATCTCCACACCATCTGAAGAAACTATGATAAGTTTGAGATTTTACTCCTCGTTGTTTTATTTCCCTTGCTAGTCTGTGTGTAGGTGTCAACACAATCATGTCCGACGAACTCTGCCGAAATAATTCAATCGCACGTGTTGTTTTACCAGAACCTCCAGGTCCATTGAGATAAATGGTTTTATGTCTGGCCACGGGATCAAATACACATGGTGATGTTGATACTGGTGTTTGATTGTCATTACCGTAATATGTCTCCGCGATATCAACATCTGCTGTTTCAGAATAGTCAAGTATACTTTCTTGTTTTATTCGCCATGATCCCCATTCGCCGCTACCGAGTAAAGGTTTTTCCAAATTCACGTACGCGTTGTTTATATAAAACGAATCCGTAGCAACTCTGACAGCGTAACAAGGAAATCTATTTATCATCGATAATAAATTTATAGAAACGTAAGCGAGCATAGAAGATCTTAAATGAGTAAATTGCGGTGACTCACCATCGATATAACTCACGATTGTACCTAGTTTGGTTCCGTCTGACAAATAAGCATTACTTCTGCTTATAAATGTTCCTTTGTTCGTTGTATCAGTAATTATAAAATCCAACTCAGCATCATCCATGATTAATCTTGTACAATGTCTTTTATGATCATACGAACCACCTTGAGTAAACTTACCGATTATTTTTCTACCGAGATCTTTTGCAACTTTATTTTCATAATCAATTTTATCCCAATCTTCGCCTGACTCTGTCAGGGGTGAATGTTTCTTTTGTTGTGGTAACCAAACTTGTTTCTGCGAATGATATGATATAATAGCTTCACTTACGCTCAACAACACTAAGATTCCCGCATCAAGCAGTTGATGACGAGATATGAGATTGTAAAAAGAAAGCAACAACTAATTCCAGGTGTATAACTCGCCTGACACTCCTGAACCTCAAAGCGCCGGGGTTAACTTAGAGGGGTGTTTTTATTACCCCGCAATCCAACAATTACATATCCGACGTCATCAACCTGCTCGGCAGGTACTTCCTTTTGCTTTTTTATTCTGATTAATTCAGAAATATTTTTTATTCACATTAATTCAAAAATATATTTATTCAGAAATATAGTTTTATTTAAACAAATAATTTATAATTATAATATATAAAATAATGAATCACGAAAACATCACATCAATTATTTCTGCTATTAAGAAATTACAAAACAGCGGCGTAAAAATATCTGACCAGCTTGATCCTGAAAAAATAATGAACGATTTTGAATCATTACAATTTCGGAGAACAGAAAATAGATATACCTTGCCCTCCGATTATAGATTCATAAAGTTGATCCAACAGGCAATGTTACGATCGCTGGCAGCAATCACGGATTCGCAGGTGAAATTATTTGTGCCGTTATCACGGGCCATCGAGCGGGTTAGGTTAGAATTATCTCACGAATACGAAACGAAAAGGCTCGTACATGCTCGTATAAAACAACTGAAAGATATCATGGCGATGACGGAGTTGATGGACAAGGACGTGGAAGAATTACTGGCTAAAGATAAAGACGGTGACGAAGTCACTGACGATGTCGTTGAGTGTGACTGTAGTGTCTGCGTCACCAGTGACAACGTCACCAGTGACAACGACGACGAAGCTAGAATACCCACTTGTAAAGTTGTTCCAGCTGATTTTAAACCGTAACAAAATAATTATTGTTGAAACCTGATGGCAGTGTACAATTATTATATATTATATAAAAAATGTATACTTTCACCAACAATGATAGTCGCCAATGAAATATTTGTTTTTGCTTGGTGTTTTCCGCCGTGATGTAATCATGGACTACGATGACGTTGATGACGAAGTCATTACGAACGCACATACAGGTTTATATGCAGCGACTCCGACCTAAGATCGAGCAAGTGGCCAGATTGGTCAGTAAGTTTGAAATGTATCCGTGATAAAAGACGACTATGACATCGCAGATAAACAACGTTGATTGGTTCTGATACAATCAAATAACATGGAGGAACGTGAGGGATAAATGAGTAGAGAATATATCCTTGTTGGGCCTGATTGAATTTATCAGTGTCCACTTGATAGCTGCCGTCGACGACGTCACATGCTAGATTTACCGCGATCGTTGATGTGATATTGACGATGCCCGGTGAGACATGACGGCCGCCCCCGTAAGGATCATTATTGTGTCGAAGAATACTTGCTGGTGGTGATATTTTTTTCCATGACTCGAGAATTTGAGGAAAATATTCATCGATAATATCCGTGAGTCTCTTTTTTAATTCAGTTATATTAAAATCCGGTATTACAAATGTTTGAAGTTTATCTCCGGTTATTTTGTAATGATCAAGAAATAATTTTACAAAAGACATCAACCAGTTGCTTTTGTAATCTATAACATAATCTGTGATAATAGTTTTGTTGGTGAAATACATATCTGATCTAATCTGATTTAAATCTGTTATTGTTTTAATTATTTGTTGTTTTGTATCATCGCTGTAAAATTGTGATAATGATAAAAATAGATTTTTTAAATCAGTAATTTTACGATTATAATCAGCATTAATAGCTGCAGAAATATTTTTAATTGGTACATCATAAAAATAATACTCATTATCAGAATTTTCTTTCAGCTTGTAGAATTGAAAAGGACCTTGTTTAAAATGTCCTTCATCTGATGTATAAAGAACCCTTTTTCTGATTTTAGGATACTCCATTCCATCAATATCTTGATTAGGAAATAATTCTATTTTAACATGATCGGTAAGATATTTTGGAATTTTTGTGTATCTTTGCTCTGCTATGGAAAATTCATCTCGACGTGGTTGTGGTGGTCCTTCATAACGAGGTGGAATATCAGGCCAGCCCAACATTGACCTGATCGAAGACTGATATATGTCAACGGCGTAATTCGGCGACAATATTTCAACGACCGAAGAAAGCGTTGGTTCATGAACAGTAATGGCAATCTTTGATTCTTTTCCTGTGATAGATTTAATTCTGCGTTGGAATTCTTCATTGATCTGCTCTATTTGATAACTTCCCGTTGGTATACTGACTACTTGCCAATCAGGAGTTCCATCGGGTTTGATTTTATTTGCAAATACTAATGAATTATTCGGTTGTAGTCCACCAAACGAAGCTGACCTAATGTTGGGCCAACTATAATAAACCCGTAATTGCACTAGACCTATCTCGGATGCTGGCATTGCAGTTGGAAAATTAATACTGAATTCAGGCGAAGTTGAACTCGCTGATATCATTGTGGTTCTTACCGGAGCAGTATTAGTGACTATCTGTTGTAATAATTCCCTTGACTCAGCCATTATTATACTATTATTGTTTTAAATACCGTTCATGAATTTTTTCATTAACGACGTTGTCGTCGAATACTTCATTGTAGATCTTTATTGCGAGACTGAATTCTTCATCGGATATTATTCCATCATTAAGTGATGAAGAAATCAACGATGACAATTTAGAATATGCGGTCGTTGCAGTATGTAATTTCATCGTATACTCGTTCAATTTTTCGTTCGTGCACGTATTTATCTTTTTCGCGATAATATTAAATATTCCAGCGATCGTGGTTGACGATGAAACAATAATTGTTACAACGATCGGCGCCGTCATCCTCAGCGTTGATAATACTACGCCAGTTCAAGCAACTAGCGTAGAAACCGAATAAACCATAATATCAACGACGGTTGCACGTCTACGATATTTCTTTATTTTTGCTGTATAATTATCGATGATGGTTTTTAATTTATTCTGCCATGTTATTACTTGATCGTATCTGTATCTGTGAGCGCAATCAGCGCCAGCGTCTATCATTATACTTAATTGTTGTTGTCTAAGACGTTGTCCTTTAGACAATAGGTGCTGTTTCAGCTACGAATTCTATGCACCATCAGTAGGGCGCCGAGGTTAATATTTTATCATCTGATACCAGCATAAACGTTTCTTCGGTATCTTTATTTAACACTACAGATACAGTCCCAGAAAAATTATCGGTTGAATAGCGCCATGAAAATGTAGTAAATATTATAAATTTTGCAGAACTGAACACGGACAACCTGTACACACCGGTTACTTCTGCGGTATGTTTAATAATGTTATTTTGCGGTGTCCACGTTGATGATCCTGATGATACCGTGTACACGATATTGTTGACGGCGACATTAGTCGCTGCCTGAGGAATTTTAATCAGATTAGTTTTTTTGAACCATATTAGGAATTCCACTGAGAATATCGTGTTTATGTCGGCGAGTTTAATATCAACAACTGCTGGTTTTCCAAAAAAATCTTCATTTATTCTGTTCAAGTTTCTACGAAAACTCAGAAACAAATTTACATGATTAGAAAAATCAGTTCTAAATGCGCCCATTCCATCATTGATTGTCGACAACGAAGTTGTTACTGGAATTTCCTTATCGTCTACATATTTCTTCGTTGCAGTGTCGAAATTATCCGTCGGTTCACCTACGCTAATAATTTTGTTGTTGCTCATGTTAATGACACCGTTCATTATATCACCGGTTTTTAACAATCGTTCACTTATACTATCTCGGATCGACGATGGAGTAACGACACTAGGAACAAGTTTGCCCTCGCTGTCGTACACGGCAATGAGGCCTACTCGAGACGCGCGATTACGCACAATGATATCGTTGATGGAAATATTACTCGTCTTCAATTTTCCTTCGCGGTTTTGAAATACAACAAGTTCATTTTCGTCGACATTGGCAAGATTGAGCATATCAGATAATTCATCATTGATCTGCCGTGTTACTCGCTTGAGTAAATCTTCGGATGGTTCTTGTTGAGGTTTGGTTTTAGCTGATCGTCCGTAAATATCTACCATTATATGATTAGCGATTATTTAATGTATATTCGTGTACAACTTTATGAGGTGGTTTCGTTGATTTTGATACAGCATCAAGTACTGCTAGTGCTTCACGGCCACATATCGGTGGATCCGTTAATGTTTGTGTTGGTAGCGTTGAGTACTAGATTGGAATATTTTGAAATCTGTAGATGTATTTTAAGAATTCTTTTGGTGGTGCCAACCCATACGAATCAAAATAAATGATTCCACGTGGATCAATCGCGTACGCAACCCAGTGAGTGTCACGACCAGAGCTTTTATCGAGATTAATAATACCTGTTTCTGACAGATTTGGATTTTTTGGTAATTGATCACGCATAAAAATACCTCTAAAATTCTTTATACGCAACCGCGCAGCAGCATCGTGTAGATCAAAATTCGATAGTGGAACTATCGTTGACGATGTCATCGTTGAGTCCCTGGAATTCTTAATCCGTGACCAACGTGAGGTCGAGATTCTGGAAGTCTTAATCCGCGTCCGACTCGTCGTCGTCCTTTTTTTAATACGAATCCTCCTGTCGCTTTATTGAATAACCTTCCCGCGACAGCTCCAACGGTGCCTAACGCTGCCGCTTTTGCGACCGTAGGGGCCACCGCCGCTATCAACGAGGGTAACACCGCGAGAAACGGAAATATTCCGCCGGTTTTAATAGAATCCTTGATGGCGCCCACGGAAAGACTTAATCGTAGTCTTTTGCTGGCGTGTTTAGCTTCGTTAAATTTTTTAAATTGACGTTCGGTCAACGATAATTTATTTGCACCGGACATCTGATCGTGTTTTAATGTTATTTTTGTTCCGCATCGTGATGCTAACGGTGACTGTAATCGTTTAATCTGACCCGGGGTCAGACTGACACTAACATGATGATATGACATTTATGATATATATTTGATTTCTAAATACTGATTTAAATCAGCGCTTGCATATTCTTTACGGGAGCATCAATGACCCTCATGCGACCACCAGCACCTTCGAGTAACATTGCTTTATCGGATAATATAACGGCGATTGCTCTGTACGTGGGTATATCTACGATATTTCTGTTAATATGAGCTCGAAAATGTATGTCAACGACGGACTTTTTAAACAAATCCAAATGTTCAAGAGAAAAATAATAAATCGGATATAACGTTATAAAATCTAGCTGTGATATTTGTAAACCAGTATCAACATTTTGATCACGCCCCATAAACGACATCAATCGATGATACGCGCGTGCGACATGATTTAGCTCGAAATTCAACAAAATATCCTCGGAGGGTTCTTGATGCCCATTTATCCGCAGCGATACTTCACTGACGCCGAGTTTGTCAAATATCATCGCGGAACGTATTTGTGAGTTTAATCGTGCAGTACTTTGGAAAGCAACGAATATATGCCGCGGTGCAAAGACGCCCTGTTGTGATGCTATTTGCCACGTAAATACACCATTGACGGCACTTTGGATGGCATCCGTGGTCGTCGTCAACCATGACAACGCTGATTTACCGCCGACGCTCATGAAATTGAGTAACCGATCTTCGACGGTTATCGCGGGGGTCAATACTGGCATCCACAATAAAAGTTTTGTTAATATTACTTTACCATGAAGTGCCGCAGTTGCACCTGCGTCAGCTCCTTCAACGTGCCATAATGCATCATCGTCGGTTGCTTTTCGTACAAGTACAACTGTATGTTTGGCTCCGAAAATGACTTTTCTGACGCCCCTACAAAATCCAAAGATGTGCGACAACGGAATTGCACATGAAAACATTCTGTCCTTGAGCATTGCTTTCCGCGATGCGAATCCGAGGTTAAAATTGGCGTTCCTGGATATTACTGCGGACGTTTCTGCGGTTCCTGCGGCATTTCTTACGTTGCCGATGGTTACATTTTTGTGACTCTGATGATCAGAAGTATCCTTGAAAAACATCATAGATGGACCAGCCGACCTCGAATAATCATCGCTGTATCGCGCAATGCCAAGTATTGTCGTGGCGACGTCGACGTCTTTCTGAATGGATTCATTGTTTCTTCCGTCGATGGCGTACGTGGCACTGTCAAACAACGCCATGATACCGTTGTTGACAAAACCAAAACCAACATCGTTGTCGTATTCGGTATTATCCGCTTTTACGATTTTACTTTCAACTTCTATAAATGCCTCCGCGGAATAGAAATATCTACCTGTAATTCAATTCGTCCGCGCTGATCTGGCATTCGCGCATCGTAAGAATAAAATTGAAAATCACGCTTAGATTCATCTTTGAGAACTGGCGCCTCCATGTCAAATGCGGGATCAAATTCGCGTTTAAACATGTTATGTTATTGATCATCGTCTAATACGAAGACCACTTCGGGGGAGCCCGCTCCCCGCTATCAAACTTGCTGCTATATTTTTTTCCTCATTGGTCGTTGACGGTAAAGCCGATGACAGCATCATTGCTGCTAGTTTCTCGTTTGCTGCGTCATTTATTACTTTACTAACACGCGCAGGCATCTCTGCGGTCGACGGTAGCGCTGGTGGCACTCGCTTTCGTGTTAGAGCGCCCTTCACTCGTTGCGCTAATCGAGATAGTCTATCTTGGATCGTAGAAAATACTTTACCGGCAACATCACCGACCGTTTTAAGACCTTTATCACGAACAACATCTATGGCTTTCATGCCTAATTGCTTTGCAATCGGTGCTGCTTTTGGGGCAATTCTCGTAAATAAACCCCTAATGATGTCACCGAATTCATCTCCGTAAAATGCTTCATAGACGGGTAATCGACTATTAACCACCCTGACCATGATTGGTCTACGTTGATCGACGTGTATGATCATCTATTATAATAATTATATCTAACTGTTTAATCAGTGACATTCAGTCGCTATGATAATCATCAGTAATTTCATCGATGAGAGACCGATACACGTTAGCGTCCATGATGCCACCGGTAAATAATCGTTGACAAATAGATGTGATTTCGTTAATAATTTCGCGAGAATTATTACCAGCTCGTTTTCCACCGACGAAAGTTTCTAATCTATCTACGTCAGCGATGACGCTGTCGGGACAAGTAACGAAAGTTTTACTTTCTCGAGTGAGACCACTTCCAGTTTTGCCTTTAAAATAAGATGTAACACTACCAAAGAGACCTTGGGGTTGAGCTGGTTCCGCAGACGGAGTCGTCGACGAAGTTGGTTCGCTAGGTTTTTTCTCTTTAGAAGGTTTTATTCGTTTCATTACATTTTCTTTAAACTCATCATAATCGCCAAAGTTATCTATGTTTTCGATATTTCTAGAAACGAGATATACAGCAGTAATCCAGTCATCAGGTTTAAATTCTTCTACGTAATCAGGTTTTAAAAATTTATGTCGAAATTCATATTTTGGTGCAATAGCTTCTGTGTAGGATGGATTTTGAATAGCATCAACGCTTTTAGATTTAAAATAATCAAATACTGATTTTTCTGGTTCTTGTTGACGTTGTTGCATTTCCTGAAAAGTCGACGCCATATTCGCTATAGCTGTCCTGTAAGTCATATATCTTTTGTAATTGCTGCGAGCTTGATCAACATTAAAACGTAAATGAAAAATCCATTTGTACCATTTCTCGCTACTTATATTCTCGTCGGCGTACTCAGGTTTTAGAAATTTTTTTCGTTCATCATAAGATAAAAAAGCGGTTTCAGCTAATTTATTTATGTTAAACTTTGCGATGCTGTCAATGAAAACCCCATTAAATTTATCAGATAATTTAATCCTGGCGCCGTCAGTGCTGGCTTGGGTTTCAGCGACTGCGTCATCATCATCATCTTCTGCTTGATCTGTCTCTGGCGCGGTCGCGCTCGCCGCAGCTATGGATGCTGAAAGCTGGGCAGGAAGTTCTCGTAAAATTTTTTTTCGTTTTTTAGTCCGCGACGCTATTTTTTCAGTTTGTTTTGCCGTCTCAGTTAACACAGGGACGATACCCTTCGTGGTTTCAGTGATGGGTTTAAATAATTGTTCTGCAGATGTTGTAAATTTTTCTTGGGTCTGTTGGCGTTGCTGTAATTGTTGTTTGACGTGATCACGGACAGGTAGATATTTCTTAATTGCTTCTTGTCGCTCTCGAGCTAATCTTGCTGAGTGAGCTTCACCGATCATTATTGATATAACGCAATAGTTTAATTACAGCAGCAGGGAGGGTGGGCTAACAAAAATGACGCGCACGATTACATAAACGATCACTCACAAAATTTTATAAACACGGAGTCAACGGCGAAGTAACAGCGCGAACTAACGCCGCAGTGATACTGTGGAGAGAATCTCGATAAGTTAGAGGTTTCAGTTTGACGTTATTGACCTTTTTTTAAATTTTTTTCGTGTGAATCTTTATTTTTAGACAAATCTGCTCGAAACCAATTTGTAGGGTTCACCCTCCCTGCTGCTGCTTTTCAATTTTACTGTTTTTAGCAAACACCACTAAGTTATCTTCGGTCGCACCTGGAACCCGCAGAATAATACCTGTCAACGGAATATTGCTCGTCTTTAACTGTCCTTGCTGATCCTGAAAAACAACAACTTCAATTTGGTCTACATCTGCGAGACGCAAAAGATAAGCGAACTCATCCTTGACCTCGTCAAGGGTTGCATATTTGGATAAGTCACCCTGGGTCTTGCCCTGAGTGAGACTCAGAGCAGATCATCCGTAAATATCTACCATTATAAACCATTAACCTGTTTAAAACGACCACTGGTGTATTCGTACACGACTTTATGCGGCGGCAGACCACCGTCGGTGGTCCATGATGACCTTGACACAGCGCTGAGTACAGCAAGCACTTCTGGGCCGCATATTGGTGGATCTCTGTTAATGTCTCTGTTGGTAATGTTGAATACCAGATCGGAGTGCTATGCATTCTATAGATAATATATTGTAAAAATTCTCTCGGCGGTGTCAGTCCATACGAATCGAAAAAAACAACTCACGTGGATCAACCACATATGCGACCCAGTGAGTACCCCTACCACTGTTGGTGGAAGAACCAGAACTTCCATCGAGATTAATGATACCGGTTTCAACACGGTTTGGTTGTTTTGGTAATTGATCACGCATAAAAACACCTCTGAAGGCTTTTATGTTTAATTTCTTAGCAGCATCAAGTAAATCAAAGTTGGACATGGGAAGTTCGAAACGCTTTGTGCCCGCCCCTTTTTTTGGAAGTCTTTAGTCCGTATCTTGTAGCTTTCTTTAATGCCGTTCTAGCGGCAGTTCCAACAGCACCAAGTGCAGCTGCTTTTGCGACGGCTCGGGCTGCAGCTGCTATCAACGCTGGTATAGCTGCAGGAAGTGGAAATATACCACCCGTCATGACTGTGTCTATAATGGCACCCGCAGAAAGATCAAGTCTAACACCAGTCTTTGATCGTTTGGCGTTATTGAAGTGTCTGAGTTGACGTTCTGTCAGTGATCCAGAAATCTTTTTCTATGCTGATTGTAGCTTTTAATCTGACCAGGGGTCAGAGTAACATTAACGTTATGATATGACATTATAATATCATGGAAGATTTAATTCGCTAGCGATAAAGTGCTTTGCACTCTGGATCGCTTGCGATCCAATTACATATGTTCCACTTGGGCATCATTCGTCCACCAACACCCTCAAGCAGCATTGCTTTGTCTGACAGTATAACAGCGATTGCTCTATAACCAACAGCGGGCAGTCGTGATACACGAGCTCGGAAGTGTATATCAACGACTGATTGTCAGAGCAAATCCAAGTGTTCCAGTGAGAAATAATAGATCGGATATAATGTTGTGAAATCCCGCTGAGATATCTGCAAACCAGAAACAACATTCTGATCACGCCCCATGAATGTCATCAACCGATGATAAGCACGTGCAACATGATTATTATCAAAATTTAACAACATTTCTTCAGACGGTTCTTGATGTCCGTTTATTCTCAGAGAAACTTCACTAACCCCAAGAGTGTCAAACACCACTGGATTTTGCTCCTGTGAATTTGCCCTGGCGGTTTCCTGAAACGCTATGAATATATGTCGTGGTGCAGAAACACCTTGTTGTGATGCTATCTGCCATGTGAATAACTCAGCAACATTACTTTGAATACGGTCTGTTGTCATCGTCAACCATGACAACGTTGATTTACCGCCTGAGCCCATGAAAGAGAGCAACCGGTTTTCTTCATTTATCGATGGAGACATTGTTGGCATCCACAACGAAAGTTTTGTTAGTATTACTTTACCTGCATCAACCCCAGCAGCAGCACGCCATATTGCACCATTGTCGGTGGCTTTTCTCACAAGTATCACGGTGCGTTTAGCGCCAAATATAACTTATCTAACATGTCTGCAGAATCCAAGGATATGTGACAGTGGAATTGCACATGAAAATTCTTCATCACCATTTAACATTGATCGACGTGATGCAAATCCCAGGTTGAAATTTTCATTCATCGATGCGACTTCAATTCCTGCTGCATTCAGTCTCACGTTATTGCTCTCGGGATGATCAGTGGCATCCTTTGCGAACACCATTGACGGACCAGCTGACTTCGAGTAATCATCGCTGTATCTTGCAAGGACAAGTATAGTCGTAGCAACATAAACATTTTCGAGACATGATGCAATATGATTTCCGTCAATCATGTACGCGGCACTGTTAAATAACGCCATGACGCAGTTATTAACAAAACCAACTCGATCACCGATTCCGTATGCTGTATTATATGCTTTCAAAAGTCTACCTTCGACCTGAATGAATGCCTCAGCGGGCAAGAAATATCTACTTGTATCCTGAACTTGCAGCTCTATTCTTCCTCGTGCGTCAGGTGCACGTGCATCATAAGAATAATACTGATAATCACCCACCGATTCATCTTTGAGGACTGGTGCATCCATGTCAAATGCGGAATCAGATACACACTTGAACATTTTATTATATTTGCTATCATCTGAAACGAAGACCACTTCTCACTATTAGACTTGCAGTTATATTCCGAGCTTTTTCACCACCTAATTCTTTCAACCTTTCATTTACAGCTTGATTTGTTATTTTGCTGACGTTTGCTGGCATCACTTCGGTACTGGATAATTTTACTGGCTGCGGTTTTCGTCGTATTAATCGTGCTAGTCTATCCTTGATTGCTGAGAATGCTTTACAAGCAACATCACCAATAATGACAATACATCAATAGCTTTCATAGTTGCTTTACAATCGGAATCGCTTCTGGGGCTATCGTTCTGAACAGACCTTGAATAGCATCACAGAGTCCATCTCCTTAGATAACTTTATATGTTGGAATCGTGAATATATCACCCTGACCATTACAGGTCCGCTTTGAACATTATGTATGATCATATTATTTTCTTGTCACTGATCTAATTGCGTCAGTCACTGTAGTAATCGTCAACGATTTCGTCAATGAGGGACCGATAAACATGAATGTCCATGATACCGCCTGTGAATAATTGCTGACAAATAGCAGCTGCTTGGAATTATTGCCCGCTCGTCTTCCACCAATCAGAATTTCTAGTCTATTAGCATCAGCAAGGACGTTGCTGGGGCATGGGGCAGTAAGACCACTTCCCTTGGTACCTGTACCAGAAGTGACAAGACCACTTCCAGTAGCTCTTTCTTCCTCCTCTCCAGAGGCTTTGTCTGCCTCCACCACAGGTTTTCATTTGCGCAATGTCTGGGTATATTGAGGTGAAAGATTCCTCCCTCTTCGATCCATCGCTTTACTGTACTACTCCTTTTGTTTTTTTCTCGCTCTCTCGCTCTTCGAGTTGACGATCTAGATCTGCTTGTTGTTGTTTGGTTTTTTGTCTCGCTTCTTCAAGTCTCTGTTTATATTCTGCTTGTCTTTGTTTCTCTGCTAATGTTACTCGCTTAATGCGCTCATCTACCACTTGACTAAAAGTGCTAAAATCCTCATCATTACGTCTGACTTGTAAAACACCGGAGATAATGCGATACATATATTTAGGCCAATCGAAAAGACTTTTGAAATCCTTAACATACTCAGGTTTCACATAATTTTCTTAAGTACACCAATGACGGCCTCAATGTTGGAAAGACTATCCATTACCTACTGTGGCTGAGCAGCAATCTCCAGGAGAATCTTTCTTGTTTCCTTTGTTCGTCTCGCGGTTTTTATCGTGCATCTAGCTGTGTCTATTAATGGAAGCAAGAACTTATCGGTGAATTTTGTAACTGGTTTAAATAATTCCGCTGTATCGTCTGCAAATTTCACTCAAGCTTCCTGACGCTGTTGTAGTTTCTGCTTGACAGTATCATGGATGGGGAGGTATTTATTAATTTCCTCAAGTCGCTATCAAGCTAGTTTAGCTGAAAGAAATTCCATGGTTAGCGCAGAATCGCTCATTATTATTGCTTTATTAATGATTTAATTATGTGACATGACCGCTACATTTTTACCCTTGACTCTGTCCTAGTGACAACGTCACTAGGGGCACACACAGCGCGGGGGGGGGGAGGGGCGACGATAACGCAACTGTCTTGAGTTGGTGAACTTGAAAATTTTACACGTTTTTTACCTTGAGCGGCAGCATCTGAGGCGAACGGTCCCCGAGACGAAACGACGCTTCCTTCGGGTTTGGTAGAGGGCTTGATTCACAAAATGGAGGGCCCTAAAAAGTTGTAGAGTTTGCCCCGATCCCCCCCCCCCCCCGTTGCTCATGCCTTCCAAACTGGTACCAGTGCCCCAACACATTTCAAGAAGGGATCCTAAACACTCAGAATAAAGTTCGGTGAAGCACTTTTTTCAATATGATGTAAAAGATAACATTATTTGTTGATGGTTGTCCAGAAATACGAATTTAAAACGAATACAAACGTGTCAAGAAACAATTCTAAAGTCTATGCCCTACAACGTACAAAAAGGACAAAATAAACTGAATTAAATGTTTAATTATATATACATACAAGTAGACAAATGTTATCTCTCTGCAAAATGTGTTTGCTAAGAGTCTTTTCCTGAAAGATATTTCAAACTTAAATTTAAATACTCAAGTATGAGCATATGAAAAATGCAAGCAAACATATACATGGGTTAACAGTCAACCATTATAAATTTCTCCATAAATATATATAAAAAACCCCACCACCCCACCTCAAAAAGAAAACCCCACTCATGAGAACTTTCGTGACCTTCACGAAGTGGGTGAATAAGTCAAATCAACAAAAGCCTGTGTTTCAAATCAGAATGTAGACCAAACGGCATGTGAAGCTTTTCCCTGACCCTGCAAGTTATATCGAATAAATACAAGATAAAAGTCTCAAGAGTAGATTGATTTTAATGATTTCTTATCTAATGACTAATACACGCTCATAACAAAGAGGAAAATGATGACACAGAGCTGGTGCTAGAAGTTTAAAACTGTGGTTCTAGGACAGATGACGTCTGAAAATGATTAACTCCAGTCCGAAAGCACGAAAACCATACCGAACTCATTAACTTCAGCCCAAAGCATGAGCACATGCCTTTATAACGCGATTCGTTGCAGTGAAACAGATAGCTTTATTAGCATATATATTTGTTGCAGATTTTCAAAGAAGTGGCTCGTGCAAACATTCATGCTTTAAAAATATTTACTAAATTTCTACAGTGAGTTAATAATTATCTTTATCCATGTTTGCTCAGGTAATGAAACAATTTTCAACACTATTACTACATATGAAATATTAGAACTGTCACGATTCTGTTTTCTTAACTAAGTAACAGGAAGTATCAAAACCGACAAGTTTTGTAAACCTTAAACAATAATTTCATTATAAAATTTATAAATGGAAATGTGAGAGAAATTTGCTCTATTATGTAGTGAATCCAAAATAGTCCCGTAAAAGTTTTATTAAAGTCCAAAAGAAGCAAAAGTTCCGTATTAATTTCAAAAACCTGTAATGTACTGCTCTGCCAAGCATTGTGAAGTTGTCAAAATAGTGTTGTCCAGAACTCCATGGAATAATTCACGATAGTTCCAAAATTATATTATAGTCCAATGAGCACTTTCTATTTCCATTGAAAAGTCCAAAGAATTTTTTCCCTCTCAAATAATATCTAAGTAAAACATAAAATACGTCTGCAGTCTTGATGTTACAACAGGAAATCAAGAAATAAGAATGACTCCAAAGGAGGATTTTTTACTATTAATAAGCTTCAACACATACGTAAGCATCTATTTATAGATGCTATGCAGTTTTACATTTTTAGATATCTTAAAATAGATTCCTTGCAAATATGAAATCCAGCTATAGATAATCACTAGAATTTACTGTCATGAATAAAAAAATTTAAAATAATTTGAAAAACCCATTTACCAGGAGTTTAAAAAATATAGACATACATAACACATCATTTTTGTGTCTCTCAAAATATATTTAAAATCTCCAGACAACGACAACGGTAATTCTTTTGAATGTTTTACTAAAATGATCATTAAAGTAATTCAAGTAATGTAAGTACATATTAGATTCTGTTATAGTAGTATCTGAAAGAAATGGTCATCTAAAATCATTATGTGGTTAACGATGTAGAATGGTTACAATCAGTGGTGCTCACATAAAGAGGAGGTGATTCACCTGATTAGAATCAAAACAGATGTCTTTTATTGGACGAGATATTAGGGTGCAAAGGGCAGTTTTTAAGCACAAATGTCATGTCGCATCCACTTGCCTAATATAAAAATTCATAAAAAATGAAATACACGAGTGAGGTCAAAAGGACTATATTTTTGGATAGATATAAAAAAAGCAAAACATAGAATATCATGCAATTGTCCTGACAAATCAAAGGAAGTTCACATAATAAAATGTTTAAGCACCCCACCCCAAATTTATACATCCATCTTTGGTATCTGAAAGCAATTTTCGAGAGCTCACAGTGCAAATGCAAGCCCTTCCCCCGGGGAATAATTCTGAAAAACAACATTGTGTACTTAATATCTTGACACAATTCAAAATAGTTGTCATCCACGCAGCTACTGAAATATTTTACTTTCATTGATCCCACGTGTCTACTGCTATTTGTGGGAGGCTCTGTGTCCTATCCCGCTATTGATATTTTAATGGGTACATATTGTGCAGTGACTACATGAGGTGTACATGCCTCACATTTGTTTTAAGAACAACACAAGCCTGAAACACCTAATTCACAAATATATCCATATCTTTAATTATTAAACAACAGCGGCTAACACGGTCACATCAAAGCCTTAAGTTTAGAAATTTGACAGGGTACAATTCACGCAACTGTCCTCTGCCATCTTAGTATCTGCCGGCAGTATTCATGATTAAATTCGATACTAATGATTTGTCCTTTCTTTCTTTTCAAGCCCTGTTTGTGTTTTTTTTGCCCATAAATGTCCCGTTTTCCTGATCCTCACAATGTTTTCCTGTTGAAATAAACCACACATTTAATGGTTCACGAAAAATATTACAAGTGATAGCAAAACTCACCCACCCCCAAATATACATTCCTGATATGGAAACAGATAATGAAGAAAATAACGAACGAACGAGACGATTGAAAGTGTGCATCGCTTTAAAAAGCGTTTGACGCACTCGCACACACACACACACACACACACACACACACACACACACACGCACAACCGCGCGCACACACACACACACACACACACACAAGCACAACGATGCTGCAGGATGCATATTCTTCTCTATGAAGAGTAAGAAGGGTAAGTGAGTAAAGGCAAAATAATGTAATTTTCTTATTTAAAATACTTCAAGAGGCAATAAGAGAGAGAGAGAGAGAGAGAGAGAGAGAGAGAGAGAGAGAGAGAGACAGAGAGAGAGAGAGAGAGAGAGAGAGAGAGAGAGACAGAGCAGTGCCATCACCTACGTTACAATTTACGGATAAGATTTGACAGCAGCAATAACATCATCCGTCATAGGTTTTCGATTAGAGCACACTTGAAAAGTTAGATGAGTCTTTAACATAAGAAATATAACCTGAAGGGACCAGGCACAAACTCGCGCTTATATATATATAATACTATCACACAGGTTAGAGAATTTTTAATTCGTACAGTACGGAGATTCGAACCCAGGTCCGCGGGTAAACGGCACCCATCGCCTTGCCTGCACACATCAGCCCATAATCCATCACGATTAAGTACATATCACCAAAAAATGATGCCCCTGAATCGGTGTTACGCGCTCGTGTGTAGCAGACGCACTCGCATGACGACCTAGTAATTAATTCTCATCAATCTACAGTCATTCTGGGTTCTTATGAAGGTATATAGGATTAGATATAGAGAATTATATACACCAGACAGAAATGTGCTATCCCTGGATTCTATAGGAGAATGCTTGATAATAGTAGGCAGAATTAAATTTTAATACAAAATAATACTATGTTACAGGTTAGAGAATTTTAAATTCGTATTCTACGGAGATTCAAACCCAGGTCTGCCTACTATTATCAAGCATTCTTCCATAGAATCCAGGGATAGCACTTTCCGTTCTCTCTGGTGTATATTTATAGTTCTCTTTCTCTCTCTCTCTCTCTCTCTCTCTCTCTCTCTCTCTCTCTCTCTCTCTCTCTCTCTCTCTCTCTATATATATATATATATATATATATATATATATATATATATATATATCTGCCTACGTAAAAATTCCAATTTGTCTATCGCAAATTTTGTAATAGTTTTAAATGGGAGTAGAGGTAATACTGCATCAGGAGGCAAAGATGGTTTATTTACCAACAAACATAACATGATCTTAATAAGTATTATTAATTATTTGTCTGAGTTAGTAAAGAATGCAAGTAACATTCAATGCTCGATCAAAATTTAGCTAGGCTAGGCACTTTAGATAAATTTTAAAGCTATTTAAAAACATAAAGTACAGTATAGCATTTCCTGCAACTATTAGTATCAAGATAAATAAGTGTTTATTTCATAATCCGTATTGTGTTTCATTTTTTTAAATAAATGAAGATGAAGGGCCACGCTAAAGTCATCATCCTTCTTGTTCCACGTAAGTGCTTTTCTTCTTTTGCCCTTTACAAATTCTTGTCGTACTGTCAGAGATTGTTTGTCAGCGTTTGGATCATCATTTTTATTACATTATTATTTACTGTATAGATTGAAATTATACCGTCAAGATCAACATTACAGTCCTATTTACCGTAATGTTTTTCTCCGTTGTTTCTCATAAAATTAAAAGCTCCATTAACCTTCAATTGTTTTAAATGTGAAGTTAATAAAGGTTAGTTAACCAATTTATTCCATTAAATTGAAACACAAGGCAGTAGTAAGGTCTACACCAATCGTGTCAGAGACAACGTCTGCCAAAGACAGAATCATACTAGAGGTAACGTCTGTTAATTTAGCACTTGATGTTGTTATATCTGATGTCTTCTAATAATATTACTAATCGCAAAAGCTCTGTAGTTTTATAGCATTTACAAAAGCTGTGATGTCCCTATGTCTGTGCCTAATCTCCATTATTTAGATTTAAATAAATTAAGATGAAATTTGAATTTCTTGTGCGAATGCTGTGGGTTTCAATTTACTCTTCTTCCACATTTAAATGTAATCTCTCTCTCTCTCTCTCTCTCTCTCTCTCTCTCTCTCTCTCTCTCTCTCATATTTTGATTTCCCCTTTTGTTCCGCCATTGATTTTTCACACTATTTGCTTATGTGCTATTTTGTATTTATTTTTTTGTATTTTTGCTTCCAATTGTTTTTGTTGCGTTTATGTCATTTTACAAATGATTGCATTTCCAATATTGATGATACCATTTATTTCTAAAGTTTAATTTCTATTACTACTTGATGTCAAATGAAAGATCTGAGAGTTTTTAGTCTTAAAATCTGTATATCTGCACAATGTTAAAGATGTACTGCATTTTGCTTCATCATCTTCAAAATTTTATGATCGTATTTTGTAACAAAATGCTTTATGGATGTCTGAAAATTGTCTATGGTTATGAAAAATTATACAAGAAAAATGCTCATTTTATGTGTAATTGCTATGTCATCTTTAAATGAAATTTAAAGGTTTTAATCAACATGTGATTACATCAACATCCATGCAATTTTTGTTACATACATTTTGTTCAAATTCACCTTGAATACTTTGCAGTCTTTATCATTGCATATGTTTTTAAGCTATTATGAAATTTAGTTAGAATCAACATTTTACTTTGTAATGATATCTCTTTTATGTCTCATGTCATTTATTACTCTTATCTCAATTTTCATATGAATTATTTTGGTATTTGCCATTTGAATGTACTTTCCTTTTTCCCTCTAATTTTCTGATCAAATAAAATTTCACATCATACATATTCTAAGTCTTTTCTGATGCAATGTACTATTCTTGTTGTCTCACATCTGTTATATTATCAAAACTTATCACTTTTCAAGAACCCAAACTTGTCATTCTCCCTGCTACTGCCGTTTGTTTTGTGCTTCCTGCATTCTTGTAACACAATCATATTTTCATCTCGTTCCCATCTGTTAAACGAGTCCTCATATCTTTTCCATTTCACAATAATATACTATTTAGGTTGATCCATATTTTTGATGTGATTTCTATTTTGTTCTCTTCGTCAGAAGCCATGCTGATTGAACTATGTTATTGTAACCACCAATTAAATTTGGTTTCATACTGAGCGAAATATTTTCCCATTTAAATATTAAATATATTAAGGATTCAATTAAACCTCTCCATTACAGATGCTTTTCTGTCTGAGCAATTTGAAAAGTATTTGATGATATTCTTTTGTAGAAAATCCTTAAATTGTTTCTATTTTTCTTCTTCAACTGTATCGTCCAGTTCTAACTCTCTTAAGCTTTCTCCAAAAGCATTGTTTATGTCATCCTTTTTTGTTTAATGTTTTTACCCCATTACAAAAATTATCTATCACTGTCACAGATCTTCTTATATCCATTGCTGTTTTTTCATAGGCTAATCATGTCAACTACGTTTTACTTGCTAATTGTCATTCACGTAACTACATATTGTTATGTAGGGACTTCTTTTTCACTTAGTTGTGTTAATGTGTAATTAGACTGTTTAATTAGCTAGTCTTTCTCTTAAGCGTATTTTCTTTTCTTCTAACCCCCCTCTCATCAGCTCTATACACTTTATTGGTCTGATTATCCATTTTGTATTCACTTTTTAAAAATATTTCTTATACACTAGAAAACCGTACTGCCAACAGATAACAGCTTTCATATCGGTTGAACCTCAGCAAAGTTTGGGTAGCAGAATTCACCAAAATCTACTTGGAGCTAAATCAGTAATGCATGAGGATGTGGAAAAGTTTGGATGATGTACTCCTTCAGAAAGTTGGTCAAGACTGGATATTTATGCATCGCTGCATTGTCACAGAGTTTTATTTTGTTCCTGTGTGTTTTAACGGAACTTTTAACATGTTATTGGCTATATCATGCTGCGGAAATGTGAACTAAGTGCCTCTTCCAAGTACACAATAAGGCATCATAATCTTACTGGCTTGTGTGGTATCTAACCTTGGATAACGAGTCCTACGCTCTACCAACTGAGCTACCGCAGCTCCTCTGTCATGGAGTTGGATACAACAAGTGGTTCAATGGTTTTCGACAACTTTTGGCAACATTTCGGAAGCATACCAATATCCAATGATACTAGCAGGGTCGGACACATGTACGAGGACGACCCGTCCATTTGAATCGGAAAACAATATAAAACTTTCTTGACAGTCCGACGACGTCGATCAATTTATGGTCTCTGCACGTTTTCTCTGTTCAAAATTGTATCACCTTCACTTGAGTAGGGGTTCAAGAAAACAAAATCCGTGTTTGACCAATTGTGACGATCTAATTCAATCGTCTTTCGTGACATTTTTCATATTTGGCGAGCGGCTGTTAGACGATTTCAACCTGAGTCTGTGTTTTTTTTTTAAACCGCCAACAAACGCAGGACTCATTCTGCGTCAAAACAGCTAAAGAATAAACCCCGGTTGTAATATAAATATCTTCCATTGTGTATCGACCAACTTCAGCAATTGTCCCCTCACAGCAGTAACTACTCGTTCGCCATCTTCAAGACGATGAAACCACCCGAAAATTGTAAGATATGATAGTCGGACTTGGTATTACTCAGAGATTACCGTAAGAGCATCAGGATTTTACAATATGGTTTATGCTCAGAATTTTCTCCTTGGCTGACATTTCTACGACACTGTCATTTATCTATATTACGCCACACGTATATATGTGCAGATTTCCAACGTGCTGCACGTGCATCTGCCGATCATTTTCTAGGAGGCTATTTTGTGTATTGATCGGCGTTAAATTTATTGACAGATGCAAAGAAACAAAAGACTTATAACAAAAGAGTCAAAATTTTTCAAATATCCCTAGCATGCAATAGATAAAGCTAGATCTGAGGTTGGGAAGGTAAGCTGGTTGAACGCTGTTCCTTGCAGATTATTTTATCATTCATATCAGAGATGTTTTAACACAGAGTTATTTATTTTTATCCGTGTCACCCTTCCTTTATCGCTAGAGCAGGCTTCTTATTTCGCTACAATTCTTCAGCAATCCAGATATAATATTCACAACATAGAAAAATCAGTTTTGTTTAAAGTTCTTTGAAATTCTGTCCCTCCAACAGATGAGTTCAAATACAATTAGTTTTCGAAAACGAACGGTGTTTCTGCTTTCTGGTTAACAGATGAATTTTATCAGACGACGTCATTGACATGCTAATGTTTTTCCAGGGTCTGATTAAGGTTAATGGGAGCCGAAGCAGTTAGGGTTAGGGTTAGGGTTATTTCAATATGGAATTTACAGCCGAAAGGACGAACTGCAACATATGAGGGCAGAAGGCTATGGTCTTATTGGCCTATATGCAAATTGGGTCTTGGTTTTAACCCATTTCATGCTGTTTTTATTGATATTATTATGTACATTTAATTTGTATTATGTGATTGACCGATGCAAAAATTGAGGGTGGCAGTTTAGGCTTAGTTGCCCGATGTATTTAGCTGTAAAGAACATACCATATTGCTAATTCTTGTCCATGAATTTAGATTATATTTTAAGATCATTTTTCCTTGGAGGTAAATATTTTTGCTCGGATCAGAGTAGAAGACATTGATATTTTCCTTGGAAAAAAACTGGTCTACCTGATGTTTTCATGTTCTTTACTAAAATTTTAGTAAAAGATTTGACCTGGTATACAACTTGGAATTCTCTGGTAATTACTTTGATGGGAACATAACACCCATCCTAATTCCGTTATTGTCTCTTATTTGTTTATATAAAGGTAGCTATAAACAGAAGTACTCACTGCAGATCTTGGAATCAGTTTTAGTGGAATCAATTATTGTTGTGTTTAGTTTGAATTCTAGCCGATATATTTATTTAAATTATTCATTGGAATTAGGAAGTACCGAGTAATACTTTCAGAATAAGTCACTATTTTTGCATTATTGTGAGTTCATTTAGAAATATTTTTATGTATCATTGTGATATATCAAGACTGTTAGCACATCACCATTTCAGGCTATTGCTACATCAGCACATTAAAGATTGGAATTCATTAGGAACATAGCTGGAATTAATTTGGAATACTCTATACTTTCGGACTTGCAATCAAATTTTTAGGACTATTTGGGATTTAATTCAGAAAAATGTAAGTTCTTTTTAAATTTTCATTTTGTTTTTTTTAGGAAAATAAACTATTTGTTGAAGTTTACTAGACTTGCTGTTTTTTGCTCTCTTATATTACTTAGTTTATGACCTTCGAGTCGTAACAATATTTCAAAATTAACGAAAAATATTAAGCCTCGAAGTCAACACTATAAATAGCGCAGAGTTGTTATGTCCAAAACACTAATGTCTTTGAAAGTAATATAATTTGAGTAAAGTTACATTTTCACTGAATTAAATAAATAATTTTTCTTATTCAATAAACATGCTAAATAAGTTCTCGTTTTGAAAGAAATTTTTGAAACTCTACTCATTAATAATATTTAATGTTGTCATTTCTTTTATTGATAGTCACTTGTGTAAGATAATATTGTTGACGCAAGTTAATCTCTGTTGGCGTCATGACGTTACGTCATGAAAACTGTATGTACCAATTGGTAAAATAATAAATAAAAAAGAGACAAACAGTCATACATATAATTATATTGTTATAAAGGATATACAATTTATCAATTCCAAAAAAAAGAAAAAAAAAAAGAAAATTATTCAATTTTATATAGTGCATTGGTATTAAGGCCATTAAAATACAAAGTATTTAATTTATGAATCCAGTAAGTTTCTTTTATGAGTCTATTCATGTCTCCATGCACAATATCTATTGGCATGAAAGAAAAATCGAGTAGAAAGTGATTATTGGTATTCAAATGTGTTGAAATATTAGAGGAAAACTGAGGATTTCTATAATTTTTTATATGAAAGCGATGATTATTCATTCTCTTAGAAACTTGTTGAAGTGTTTGTCCAACATATTGTATAGTACATTTTTTACAGGTTATCAAATAAATCACATCAGTTGATACGCAGTTAGTGTTATAACGTAGAGAAAATACATCTTTGGTATTAGCGCTACTGAAAGAAGCACTTTCTCTTATGTTTGCACATTGAGAGCACCGGTGTCTATTACATTTAGATGACGAGAATTGTCTTTTCTTAAATGTTCTGTTTGTTGAGTTCTAATTAGAAAATTTTGCAAATTCTTGGGTCTTCTATAAGCAAGAATTGGTTTATTGTTGTAAAGTGATTTTACGCTGTTTTTATTTGATAAATTTAGGAGACTCCAATATTTATTAATTATAAGGCCTATATTAGGTAATGAAGGATTATATTGTATTGTAAAAGGAATTATATTTTTCTCTATTGCACAATTTGATTTGCAATGTTTAAATCCTCATGTTGAGTAAGATTACGGGCTTTCTTCAGAGCAGAATAAATGATATGTTTAGGATAATTTCTGTTTTGGAAATATGTTTTTAAATCATTCAACGAATTTTGTAATTGACAGTCATCTGAAATAATGCGTCGGTATCCTTTGGCCTTGCTATATGGTATACCGTTTTTACATGACATGGGACGACATAAAGAATATTCCACATACTGGTGGATATTAGTTTCCTTGACATGAATATTTGTAGAGATAGTGTTATCAATATTTTAATTACATTTACATCTGAAAATGAAACATGCGTACTAGATGCAGTATAAGTAAATTTAATTGTCGGATGAAAATGATTTAGGCGATTAATGAATTTTTCCAGTTCTTCAGTTGAATGGTTCCAGATCATAAATATGTCATCTAAAAATCTAAACCAAACAGATGGATTAAACTTTTCTTTTTGAAGGAAATCTTTTTCTAATTTACCCATGAAAAGAGAAGCGTATGAAGGAGCCATAGGACTATCCATTTCTGTACCCATTACTTGGATGAAATTTGTATTATTAAATTGAAAATAATTATTTTCCAAGATAAGTTTTATTATTTCACAAATATCTTCACTAGATAGTGTGCAATAATTAGGATTGTTATCAAGAAAATAGTTACACGCTTCAATGACATCTGTATGTGGAATGTTGGTATATAGTTATGTTACGTCTAATGATACCAGGATTGAGTTATCAGATAGCTGTGGAATAGACTTCAACTTTTTAATGAAATCAGTAGTATCTTTAATGTATGACGGAAGTGATTTCATTAAAGGTTGTAAAACACTATCAATAAATCTGTATAGGTTTTCAGTATATGAATTACAACCTGATATAATGGGTCGTCCTGGATAATTTAAAGGTAAATTATGGTCAGGATTTTTATGAGTTTTGGGTAATATGTAGAATTGAGGCGTACGTATGTTAAGAGGGAAAGTATCAAATTCCTCATATATGGCATTATTATTTTTAGCGATCTCATTAATGCAAGTTGAAATTTTCGATTTAATTTCTATTGACGGGTCTTCGTTAATATGTTTGAAGTATTTTTCCTCATTTAATTGACGTTCAGCTTCTTTAACATAATCTTCTTGATTCATAATAATAATAGTGTTTGATTTCTCAGACTTTTTAATCAATATACTTTTTAATCACTATGATTGTCAATTACAAAATTCGTTGAATGATTTAAAAACATATTTCCAAAACAGAAATTATCCTAAACATATCATTTATTCTGCTCTGAAGAAAGCCCGTAATCTTACTCAACATGAGGATTTAAACATTGCAAATTGTACAATAGAGAAAAATATAATTCCTTTTACAATACAATATAATCCTTCATTACCTAATATAGGCCTTATAATTAATAAATATTGGAGTCTCCTAAATTTATCAAATAAAAACAGCGTAAAATCACTTTACAACAATAAACCAATTCTTGCTTATAGAAGACCCAAGAATTTGCAAGATTTTCTAATTAGAACTCAACAAACAGAACAGTTAAGAAAAGACAATTCTCGTCATCTAAATGTAATAGACACCGGTGCTCTCAATGTGCAAACATAAGAGAAAGTGCTTCTTTCAGTAGCGCTAATACCAAAGATGTATTTTCTCTACGTTATAACACTAACTGCGTATCAACTGATGTGATTTATTTGATAACCTGTAAAAAATGTACTATACAATATGTTGGACAAACACTTCAACAAGTTTCTAAGAGAATGAATAATCATCGCTTTCATAGAAAAAATTATAGAGATCCTCAGTTTTCCTCTAATAGTTCAACACATTTTAATACCAGTAATCACTCTCTACTCGATTTTTCTTTCATGCCAATAGATACTGTGCATGGAGACATGAATAGACTCATAAAAGAAACTTACTGGATTCATAAATTAGATACTTTGTATCCTAATGGCCTTAATACCAATGCACTATATAAAATTGAATAATTTTTTTTTTTTTGAATTGATAAATTGTATATCCTTTATAACAATATAATTATATGTATGACTGTTTATCTCTATTTTATTATTTTACTGATTCAGGTTTCATTAGAGACTCGTGTATCTTTTAGATCCTGTCATATATATATATATATATATATATATATATATATATATATATATATATATATATATATATATATATATATATATATATAATTGTTATGATGATGCATATCATTTATGACGTTACGTAATGACGTAATTGTTATTTTAAAATATAAAGACGTCATCCGTTTCTTTCAAAATATTTTGTGCCTGAAGAAGCATGTATTAAATCAGGGTTCCCACGCTACCGGGAAATCGGGAAAAAGTCGGGAGAAATGATATGTATTTTCCCGACCGGGAAAAGTCATCGAATTTTTCAAATATTGATAAAAGTCGGGAAATAACCCGGAATTTTATGTTGCCAAATGATGACATAAAAAATACATAATTAAGTTGTAATTGAACTGATCTTGAATTAAATTTTCGAGTTCTTACAGTACCGGAAATTTCGAAGGTTGCAGTATGGATCATTTAGGTGCTTGCCCAAACATATATGTTTGGTCAATCCAAGCACTCGGTCGATTGGATTTATCTATTAGACTGGTTGTTCAATAGACCATTCCATATCGGTATCATTTTATTATGTAGAAGACCTGAAGACCAGTCTAGCATCTCAACACGCCGGCATCATGACTGCTATACGTGATTACGGTAAGTTTATGAGATAAATGAAACAGCTCTGCATTGTTCGTTCTGATCTATAAAATTGCCGAAAATGTCTTGTTAAAGCTTATAATTTGGTGCTTAGCAAAGGGAATGCGGCATTAACCATTATTGTCAGTAGTAACCTTGGACACGGCTACTGAGTAGTCTTTGCGGTGAATGTTACTTGGCCCTGTCAGAACATTGCTAAATATGTAGAAATCTGCCTAGTTATTGGTTGACCAAAATGAAATACTGTATCAACTGATAATCGCATTTTGGTGGACCAATTGGAGGGCAGCATTCCATTCAGTGCATTTCAGTTGCATATTAAGTGAACGCATTCGTAGACTAGTTGGGCGGCAACGTTGGATAATATATAGGTAGTGTAGTTCATCAAATTGATGTAGGTCTCCAGTGTTGAATGTCCAAGGTAAACATTGGCGCTAAATTGTTGTTCCGTTTGAGGTGTAGCTTGAAATATCTGCATCGATTCTTAAATAGTTTGCAGTCCCTGTGAGTAATCGGTAGACGTTTGGGGGCTGCTTTATCGGATTACAAGCAGACACAAGTGGAGTTCTCAGACAATTCAGTCTCTT
>JAECUM010000317.1:0-174131 GCA_016617855.1 Megalonaias nervosa | reverse complement strand
GCGTGTGAAGTAACATAGGTCAGTGACAGTGACATAAAAATATAGGGAGAACAATTCTGCTACTTAGAAAAAAGCATACTGTAAATTCCATGCTCTCTTAGGGTATCCTCCGATTGATATCAAGGCCGACTTGGAACACAAAGTTTACGGGTGTAACTGTTTTCATGGGCGTGAGGATGATGGGGATAAACTACGAGATGGTCTCATGATGGCCGTGAATCAATGGAAGATGTCCCACTTTCTAGAAGACCGTTTCCTGCGATTAGTGAAAATCGCTGGAAGTGGGTGCTTTGAAGTGGGCAATTGATGACGATGCTCCATACACCGTGGAGGATATTTCTAATATTACAATCATTAATTCATCAGCTGTTTTTAATATATGCAAGAATCATTTTGAAGCTCAGAGAGGTTGGTGCAATATGTTGTTGTTGTTGGATTTAACGCCATTTTTCAGCACAAGATAGGCTATACATGGCGGCCAGTATAAATGGTGGAGGAAGAAGCCGGGAAAACCCCGGAAAGAACCACCGACCCACGAGAAGCTACTGGCAAGCTTTCTCACATACCCACACTGGCCGAACCTGAGACTCAACCCTCGCAGACAGAGGTGAGATGGCAATGATTTGTAACGGTGAGCGCTTTAGACCACTTGGCCACTCAGGGTCCCTGGTGCAATATGCGTCACGCATTTGTTAACGGCTGATCAAATATTGGCTCGGGTTGAAATCGCCCAACAGTTACTTGCCAAATATGAAACGAGTGACCAGATACGTTTTGAATGAGATTGTCACAGGTGATTAAACAGATTTACTTTTTCACACCCGACTTAAGAGAAAATAACAAAAAGCCTGGATTGGAGATAAGGAGCAAGGACTGCAAATCGCTCGAGTTGTCGGACTGTCAAGAAACTTTTATACGCATTTTCTTGCGATGTTAGTATTATTGGCCATTTTATTTTAACGCATCTAGGTGTGCCCTTAAGTTGTGCAACACTACTGACACATCTGGCCGTGCACCGGTACCCTATGTATCCATCTCTCCATGACAACGAACTGACGCACACATCCGCCTTCGTTACAGACTTCCTGAAAGAGCACAGCATCCATCCTTACCACATCCTCCATACAGCCCTGATTTAGCTCCAAATAATTGTTGGCTTATCGTTTGGTCATATATATACACTCTAGAGTTTTCAATCAGTTTGTCAATATGAAATGCATTTAGAAAACAGTATTTATTCCTTGTCCGATGAAACTGTTTTGGAGTGTAATTATTTAGTAAAATATTTAATATTTTCACAAATACAATTAAAAAAAAAAAAAAAATGAAAATAATGCCTGGTACATTTGCATTTTTAATTATTAATATACATTATCATATATGTAGTTGTGAGTGTGGTACTAAAATCACAGCAATAAACATAATGAGTATGTAACACTGAAAGACCGTACGTAAAATTTAATTTGCAGTGTCGATGTTTCATTAACGTTGACCATGCATAGGTTATGTATTTCAAGTCCAAATCAGACAGCTACCTCTCGTTTGCTTCTTTCCTCACGTCATTTGATGAGCAATTTAGGTTCTCAAAAGGGAAAAGACCCCAACAGGGTGTTGAGAAGACTTGGATTTGAATTACTGACACCATCACAAGCAAGCCAGGGTTACGTTACCATAGTTAACAATTTTAAAAAATGTCCAACAACAGCCATCAAAATTTTCAGGACCCCTGATACATCCACACACAGAAGTAATTATACAGATATAGATACATATAGACTGTCAAGTCTAGGTGTCTAGTTTTCCATAGAACATGGTCTCATATGTTTGTGGCATAATTGGATAAAGGATTTTGCTTATGTGGGCAAAAGTGTGTCATAGTCAAGCATGTGTGTGAGATTTGGATTTGTAACGTAGCTTTAAAAATTTGTCAGTCATATCGCTATGATGTCTGCAGTGTGACAGTTTATAGTGATGTCTAGCACTGGGTCATCATGCTGCAGACATGTAGCATCATGTCCCACCCAGTCACATTATCCTGACACCAGGCCAACCAGCCCTAACACTAACCTCTTAATGCTGAGCGCTTAGCGAGGCAGCTGCTAGTACCCTATTTATAAGTCTTTGGTATGACTTGGCTGGGGTACAAACCCGCGACCTCCCGCATCCGAGGAGGACGCTCTAACCACTAGACCATCAAAGCGGTCTTATGTGGGCAAGACAGACAATCCTAGCATATCAGGTTACAGAAATCACACATAACAGCAATATTATTATAATGACAAAGTTTCATTCTGTATACAGCAACTCATGTAGAAGGTACATGCAAAGGGCTCAGAAAACTTCAAAAGAGAATCTTAAGTTAAACACAATTCTTGCCCCTGAAAATGCTGTCACCATACTCAACACAAATAAATGAAATGTGTCTTGCTATTCCTAGGCAAGGCAACAGTTAACTAACTAGACAATGAAGTCTTTACTGACTTTATTTCTGAGGAATAAAAAGTTGAAAAGGATTACGGAAAAAGAGAATTTATTTCCATGATACAGAACATGTTGACATGCAAAGAAAGTACAACACTGAACAATTAATTTGATGGCATAAACAATGATTTTTTACCACCTGTTATTAAATAAAATTCAAATATTTCTACATCACATTCAACTGTTAAGACTCGTTCATACACTTAACTGTCAAGACTTGTTTGCATCAAGTGTAACAACATACAACATTACTACTTCATCCACATCAAAACCATAATTTTTAAAAATTCTACAGCAGAAATATACAGAGATGGTTTATATACTCAGCTAAATATTTCAGCACATATCCAATTCATACTATGTGTCAACGAACCTTGACCTTCAACTGGATGATTAATGGGAATATAATGAAACCTCTCAAAGCCTAAATTCCTTGCAACCAAATGAAATTTAAGTTTTGCAGGATGTTCTGTTTACTGAAGCTCACTATTTTTACCTCGGAAAGAGAAGCAATCAGGTTTCATTTTCATCTACAAGTAAATATTTATAAATGGTCACCAAATATCAAAAGTCAATCAGCTCACAAGATATGAATCAGTGAAAATTAGAATCTCATTGCACACATGTTTCTATGATGTGATTAGATTTTGCTCTGTATGGTTTTAAGCCATTTCAAGATGATTGGCTGCCTGCATGTTTTGAGTAAGTTTAATTTGTATGGGGTTTCTTTCAGTGTAAAAATGAAACTTGGCACTGGACATTTATCTAAGGTTCATATAATAGATTAGGTTTTGGGTTTTTTGAGTAAAATTTTTATGAAATTAAGACAAGAAAAGCTGGGACCAGAAACAAGATCTTAGTTTCATGGAGACTTTGGTTTAATGAGGTTCTGACCTTGAGAAGCTTTGCTGTACTTTTCAGTAAAAAAATATAATGAAAACACATTTGAAAAAATAAATCTCAAATTCTGCAAATATTTTGAAAAGGGCAAAAACCCCACAGCAGGCTCAGGGGTTGTAGACTATGCCTGAAGCCTCTCCTGCATGCCAAACTGGGGAACTAATAAAGACAATCATTCTGCCTCTCCTGCATGCCAAACTGGGGAACTAATAAAGACAATCATTCTGACATTTGATGCATCCAGTAATAAAATTCACTCTAAACTAGTCTTAGCTTTTTAGAAAAGTTAGGTTTATATAGGCAATCTGACTTTGTATTTTAAGGATCTGAGCAGTTTCTGCCAATTTCTTCGCTTGGTATGCATTTTTTGGGAACTTACTTAGCAACATATAGCCGGTACTGTACTTAAGTGCCCTCAACCATATAATACATTCATACACACATACATGCTTAAAATCGAGCAAAAGATGACTAAGACTTTCTAACTAATAGCTGATATATAAAGGCTGTTTATATATTGTCTGTAATTGATTTTCATGCTTCATGAATTCTGTCAAATATAAGTTTCAATTATTTTAATTATAAATTGTTATAAAAATAATAACAAATCTGTAGGAATAAATAACAGAACCATATTGTGAAATTCCTTAAAAATATTGTGAAAGCACACAAGAATAGTGCATGAATATGTAAGTAGTTCCTTTCCAGTGTTATTAATCAATAGCTTCTAGTTTTCTGCATAATGTAATGCAATAGCAACCAATCCAAATGCTTGTTACAAAGGATTGTTAAACATTCAATATTTTCAGGACATCTACTACAGAATCCAACAAAAAGCACAAAAAGTTCAAACTATCTAACAGGGCATGCCAATTCACTGTATGTCACTTGTTGCACTTTTGTAACTATGATGGCAATTTGGTATTAAAAAAGGCAAAGACAGACAACTGGGAATCTTTTGCAAGAAGCCTATTTTGTTGGTTCAAAAAACATCATTCAAAAGTCAAAAAACAAACAAAACTGAATTTATAAAACAGTTAATGAAAAGAGGGGTTGTAAGAATGTGTATAATTAGAAAGCAAATGTACTGAATCAATCAAAATCAGTCACATTTCTGGACATTTATTGCAAAGAAAAAGTTTTGAAAACACTGACTGGCTTGGCAGGTTGAAGTGATACTAAATTACATAACATAGAAGAACAGCTGTGTGTGTGTGTGTGTGTGTGTGTGTGTGTGTGTGATTTGGATTGTAACCTTAGCTTTAACAATTTTTAAGTTATATTGCTACAATATCTGCAGTGTGGCAGTTTATAGTGATGTCCAGCACTGGGGCATCATGCCACAGACCTGTAGCATCATGTCCCACCCAGTCACATTATCCTGACACCAGGCTGACCAGTCCTAACACTAACCTCTTAATGCCGAGTGCCAAGCAAGGTAGGTGCTAGTACCATTTTTATAAGTCTTTGGTATGACTTGGTTATGGTTCGAACCCTTGACATCCTGCATCAGAGGAGGACACTCTAACCACTTAGGCCACCGAAGCGGTCAGAAGAAGAACAACTCTAGAGATATATGTATTCATGGTTCCTATCTGCAATCATAAACAGACTGTTCTAAATAATCTCTTTAACATTTTTGTAACCTTTGTTTTCTTTATAATCACTATGTTATTTGTGGAATTACTGTAGTGATTTTTTAAGAAAAGGCATTTTATATTATTATTTGAAGAATTTCCTTTAGGGAAACAACATCCAAGGATTATAATCAATGGATTATACTCCCTTTAGGTGCAAAGTAAGGGAGAAATGGGAATTTCTTACTTAAAACATAGGAAAATTATATCACTTTTTCTCCCATAAAATATTGGATAATTATGAGGCATAAAATAAATTCTTTTCCAAGTGAAAAGAATAAAAAAACCATATATTGCAGAACCAACACAAGATGGCTTCTGTTCAACTGTAATATATTTGACTTTTATTTAATAATGATATATTTCACTAAGATGAGTTTTAGGCAGACAGATGACAAAATGTGCATTTATTATATATGTCAATTGTATTTAATTTCGAGCACTTCATAATTTATCATTTTGCAAAGAACCAAACAGAAAGTTGGCAAAGCAAAAAAAAAAAAAAAACCAAAACGAAAATAAATATTGAAAGTCTATAAGACAGAATTATAGGATGATTATGATTCATGTAACTAGTATAAGGTCGTTTCATTTAACTTAAATATGAGTTGCTTCCCTTAACATACAACTGCTTAGTAAGGCTAGCAAATCTACACTTTGTTACTAATTTTATTAGACCACAGTTTGTTCCTATTAATAGTAATACAGTCCATATTTGATAAATGATGGTGGATACTACTCCATGGATATGCAACACATGAAATCCCTCCAAGCCATAAGGAATGCACATTAGCTTCATTTATACTGGAGCATATATATAAAAACTTTTGACAAACTCTTCATAATAAATTAAGTATTTAACCAAACTCCATGAATTTAATGTTTTAAAGTATATTTACACTGACAGGATGTATGTGAATAATAACACTACTTGTGTTTATGTGCACATGATTAACAATGAAATAAGAGGGTGGTTGTCTCCCTTTCATATGGAGCTGAATAACATTGAAAAATGACAACATATGTCCAGTGAAATCTTTTCATGTTCCTATACAATCATGTGGTCATAAAATCATGTTATAAAATAAAAACAATAATGCAGAGGGAATAATCATTAAGACCTTAATATATTTTCTTGGAGATAGAATTCATGTTAACTGACCAAAGTCACCAAAAGACAGCAGCATATTTTTGGGTAAACCAAGTCAACCAGGTAATTAAGAACAAGATGTCTTTTTTAGCAACATTGTTTTGGTAGGCTCTGCCTACCCTTTTGTGCATTTAGCCATGCCTTCAATTTAGCCATGTCTTCACATTTAGCCAAGCCTTCACATTAGCCATGTCTTCACATTTAGCCAAGCCTTCACATTAGCTATGCCTTCATCACATTAGTGACACCTTTACATTTGCTATGTCTTCAACACATTAGCTATGTCTTCACATTAGCCATGTCTTTATCATATTAGCCATGCCTTCACATTAGTCATGCCATCAACACATTAGCTATGTCTTCACATTAGTCATGTCTTTATCATATTAGCCATGCCTTCACATTAGTCATGCCATCAACACATTAGCTATGTCTTCACATTAGCCATGTCTTTATCATATTAGCCATGCCTTCACATTAGTCATGCCATCAACACATTTGCTGTCTTCACATTAGCCATGCCTTCACATTAGTCATGCCTTTACATTAACCATGCCTTCAACACATTAGCTATGTCTTCACATTAACCATGCCTAGACAGTCCTTATTGCCAGATCAACCCATATATTGATATTGTTAATGTCCCAGTATTTTGAGGTGATTCACCATTCTGGCATGACCTGACCAATATTCCAACTGGTGGCATGACTGAGCTGTGAAAAGACTGGAATCATATTTACAGATTTAGTATCAAGGTTCATTTTCCTTTCTGTAGGTAATTAATAACTGTTACCCTCACAAGATATGCCCATACCTGATGATTAACACACTCCAATTTTTACAGAACTTTGCAGAGAAAGCTCATACCCAATGACAAGTGTAACGTTTTAAAAATATTCACAAAATTATCTCCCATTAGCTTGGCATTGAAGAAACTGTTATGTTATTTTGAAACTGATCAAGTTATACACTGTACAACAATAATACATGTGTTCCAAAGGTTGTTTAACATTCAAAATATGAACTTGAATACTTGGATTGTTTCAAATTTTAATGTTCAAGATAATCCTTTTCTGGGAGAAATGTTTAAACTTACCAATTAATGTATAATCCATCAATTTGGCTAATGTAAAATCCCAGCCTGATTTACTGTCAGAATCATCAAATGTAAGACCCTAAGTCAGAATGCAAACCATCTTATATCAGAAAGCCTTCTTGTATGAGTACTTCAAAAGTACATTCACAATGAATTTCAACATCTGCAACTATCCATGGAAATGAAAGTCAGACACCAGCTACAAAATATTTTATCCAATGATAGGTCCTTGCTTGATGATTAAGTCAACCCTCCATTTTACAAACTCTGGCAAATATTTACCAAGAATATTTTTGTCTGAAAATAGGCCTACTGTTTACTTTTTGAAATAACTTTATTGGGTTTGCCCTCTGGTCCTAAACTTGGAGTTCTTTATAATAGAATGTCCATGTAAATCTGTACCACACTTAAGGAAGCTGAAGTGGAAAAGGTCTATTGTATGGGCATTTGGCATTGTGTGTGAGGGGTATGTGTTGGAGGGTGATTCATTTACTTGGGAAACTATGGGACAAACTTCAGTTTGACTGCACACAAAATTCTATTTCCATATCGAACTTACTTCAACAAAGCAGTACCTGTTTAAAACTGTAAGGAAGATTTTCTAACAAGACACAGCAACCAATATATTAAGACAATTAAATGAATAACTCCATCAAATTGTGTCCAAAAAATGTGAAAAATTAGTCCTCAAATCTACTGACTGTATATAAGGTAAATATAACTGCATACACAACTTCTGAATTTAAAATATCTAAACTGAGTGCTGTGCAGTGACCTGATCGCAGTAAGAAGGAATGACAGATGGGCTATCAAAATGGAGTAAATCAATACACTTTTAATGGGGTGCTAGAATTTCCCATCCATTTACCAAATTTTACCCTGAAAAATACTGACAAGAATAATTATTAACTAGATTGTACTGGGAAAGAACTACACAGTGGAAACTCTTATTCAGCTTGGGTCATTATCCATTATTAACTTGTATTTTCATTCTTAATGCCACTTTTTCTCTGAAATGTTTCTTTCCAAATTGACAAGAGTTTGATTGATTGCTGAATTACATATTCCAGCATGTTCCTTTGTTAAGAAATGTAGTTCCTTGCATCATTTATATAACTTTTAAAAGACATTACACTAGATGACCATCAACATCAATGAAACAAATATCTGGAGATGGTACAAATTCATATTTTTACTTGCCCAATATGTTGTTGCTTTTATTGAAGTAAATAACCATCTAAGAATTTTTTTTGGTGATTTTGCCAATTGCTGGTGCCAACACAGTATGTTTTACATTAAACTGAGTAGTATAAAAGAAAACAAGACTTTTGGGGCACTGAAAATGATTTTCAAGCCATACAACTCCTATGAAGACCATGAGAATTTTCTTGAATGCATAGGCCAACCTTCTATCTACAGTTATAACTTACAAAATTAAATCGACTGCCATTTCCAACATGGCAAATTGTCGGTGCCCAATTGTTGTTTTTGTTATTTCCAAAGCAGCATTATAAGTTTGTACTAAATAATGGAAGAAAATTATCAAAGGATTAATGACAAAAAGAAGAAAGCACTGATGTGGTTCTCAGGAAAGGAGGCATTCCCTCAGATCTTGGTATGGTGAGTCTGGCTGCTTAGCCACCTCTTGGAATGTTGCTTGGAATGCTCGACGCTGGGATTCATCTGTCAACTGCCAGTAGAAGTCCATGGCTGACAGACAAAACAGACTCCTGTCATTGGGCTCAATCTTCCCCATCCGACTGAGGATGTACGGTAATCTGCGGATTGTTAAGGAAAAAAGAAAACCAAACTAGATATATATGCAACCAGGACAGGTTATGCTGAATTTTTTGTTGAATTTGCAAACAGTATTATGATGTATTTTATATGACTATGCAGAATCTTAAAACTGTTGACACTGGCAATTATCTACTAACTACTGAAAAACAACATCCTCCTCATGGTGGATTAACTCCCCTGGGAAGGATAATACCACCATCACAATCCTGTAAAACTGGTATAAATGTTACCTGATGAAAACTATGCTTTGATAGCTGTATCACACTCAATTTAGACCGCATTTTCTGTGATCTTTCCTCTACAATAGCTTTAGTGCAGAATGGGACATTATACCCAGAATGTAGGAGGACAAGGTAAGGAATTCTTTACTTGCAGCAGTAGAACACAGGGCTTACAAGGTAGCACATGGCAGATATAACAATATCAGATAACATTACAATGAAATGCATATGGATCCCATTTTTTAAAACAACAAAATACAAAATAAATTGGACTTTATTATATTAAATGTGAAGAAAATCACAATCAAAACTAGTAAATGAAATCTTGATACATGTATATTGCTCATTTTATCATTGAAAACAGTGGTTAATACCCTGAAATTTGAATCAATATCATGAAATTTTCAACCTTTAGCAATAAATCATATATATTGTAAATTTTCTTTTCAAACAACATTCTCAGTATACTGTAAATAACAATACTGATTGAAAAAAAGGTCATCAATGCCTACTGGTAGCAACACTTTAAAAAATAAATACCAATTAAATAAGTTTTTAAAGTGAAATTCATGTTTTGGTTCTATCTTTTAATTCAGTTTCAGTGTAATCACATGCACTCTTGTATTTAAACGTGAAAAATGTCAATCTACCATCACAGCACTGTGAGCATTTCTGTGAGAACCTAATTAAAATCCGACCATGTTTCGATCTCCGACTTGCAAAAGTATTGTTACACTCAATTAAAAGCAGACCTGCTATTATATTATCACATTAATTATATCTTTTCTATCATTTTAATATAAGGGGTTGGAATAAAAGAAAAGTTAGAAGACATGCCAACATATGAGTTTGCGGACATGGTTGTGTGTCAGATCAACTCATTTCAATTGATCAACTGAACATTGTTATAAATATTATTATGTATGTAATATAATTAAACTAACTTAGCTTAGCCTGCCTGTTCACAAATGTGATTCAAGGCAGCAAGTCGACCAACTGAAATGAATACTTCATGAATAAAAAGCTTTGTTTTACAGATAAGGTTCATTATGGAGATGCAAGTTTGTGGTGGACTTAAAATTTCTTTTATGCACAACCAAACAATACTGAATTGTACAAGAAATGATTTAATACATGCATTGTAAGAAATATAGGATACATGAATATATGCATTCGTCTCTCTCTCACTAACTCTCTCCCTTTGTCTCAAACACGCACTATTCATTATTACCAATAGTCTAAATCATCAAATTCACAAGTAAATTAACATCAATACTTAATGTAAATATTTTAAAAATATTTGGCTCTCTCTGTGGGGGCTATTCATGGGCTAGAATCTGAATGTAAAAGACTGATCCCCAGTCAGTGCTAGGCTGATCCCAGCATTACAGTGTATTGTGGGCTGATCCAAGCTCAAGTAGAATTGGTGCTAGGCTGATCCCAGCATTACAGTGTACTCTGGGCCGAGCCCAGCTCAAGTAGAATTGGTGCTAGGCTGATCCCATCTCAATGTAAAAGACTGATTTCCAATCGGTGCTAGGCTGATCCTAGGATTAAAGTACTCTGGGCTGATCCCAGCTCAAGTAAAATCTGTGCTAGGCTGATCCCAGCATTCGAGTATATTCTGGGCTGATCCCATCTTCAAGTAAATCTATGCAAGGCTGATCCCAGCATTATTGTGTATTCTGGGCTGATCCCAGCTCCAGGATAATTGGTGCTAGGCTGATCCCAGCATTAAAGTGTAATCTGGCCTGATCTCAGCTTCCGTGGTCTGTGCTAGCATGATCCTTTGCATTATCAGTATAGCATATGAGTATCTGATTGGGGAAAAAATATCCTATCCCATGGTAGCCCCATGCACATGAACAACATAAGGGCACAACCCATGATGTATTCATTAACTGCTGGTGACTGGGGTGGTGGCAGGCCAGCACAAATCGATAAGAAAAGTTTGATGTGGAGACTCAAAATCCATTGTCTGTACCTTTGGAAAGCCAGAGAAGTGAAACTCTACATTCACTGTCTGTACATTTGAAAAATCAGAGAAGTGACTAATCACATGGTACTCTATATGATCATGCAATGTTACGTAAGGTTATCTAAGTTGGTTGGCTCTTTGAATTCTGCTGCCAATGCCAACTATTAGTAATAGTTCTGCTCATGCCCCGCTCCCAGTGATCCTCCAACAAGCCCCATGAAGACAGCAAGTATGAGGCTAATAACAGTCTCTTGGCACAATTCCCTGTCTGCCTCTCAATTTCAAGGTACATGTACAATACCCCTATCCCAGTGTTAGCCACTGACTAAGCCTTATAATTTGACATTACATCATCTTACCACACCACCAATTCTTCCCTCAATGGTCGTTATCAGACAAACCCCATTGCAACACTGGCAATGTGTACCTATAATAACTCAAGATCATCAAGTTGTGCATAAACTTAAATTTAATAAATTATCATTAACTGGCACACAGAGATTTCCTGAAGGATGAGAAGTTTCACTAATATTTCCAATAAAATTGTGGCATCAACATGTTACTAACCATAAAAAATTAAAATCAAATTATGATGTTGATGGCAGTTTCATGAAATAAATGAAGAAAAGTAATCTTGTTTTGTTGTGAAACAACAACAACAAAATGCAGTTATGTAATACAAAATATTTTTGTGTACACGTGATGATTGTTGATACATTCTGGAAAATGTTATTGATCTTTCAGAGGTTAAAATAAAGGAAATTTAAAAAACCCATCAAATTCATTAGAAAAAGAAATCATTACCATATTTGCCTATAAGACAATACTTTCTGACTAGAAAATCTTAGCTCCATCTTATACTCTGAATCGACTTATATATAGATTATGTCATCTGAATTGCTTTATCGTATTTTTTGTATGGAAAATAATTCTCCAAGAGTACAAAAAAATAAGGTGTAAAAAAATATAATTTTGGGGAGGAGAGCATGTGTGAAACAATATAGGATCTCACATTGAGTATTTTAAACAATTACAGGATCATCAGTATTAAAAACTAACACAGATCAGATGTAATTACACTAAAGCAGCATGCACCATTAATGTATGTTGTTTGTAATATACATTGTTTAAATTTGATTACATATATGTGCACTAGAATTTACAAGTTAGAAGATGAATAACCATGACAAAGACATATTCCATCACAATTTTCTTCTTGCACCTAATGATCAAACAAAATGTTTGCCCCACTGAGAGAGAGAGAGAGAGAGAGAGAGAGATGTCTTCATGTCTGTAAATCTGTACTGTTCACTTTCCTGATGACTGATCTTACTGTACAAGTGCAGTACCATATTCCATTATCAATTAATACCACTAGGTAAGCAATTTCTTCTAGTTGTTGTTGCCACTTCCATTATTAAAAGAATCACATGCCTTTGAGGTGGTATTTACATTCTAATTAAATATGCTACGGTTGTACCCAGTCATTCCAAGCTAACACCTGTTTGAGGTCAAGATTTGGCAGATCAGATCAGATTAGCGAGGCTACCAATAGAAAATGCGGTTACCCATGGGTATTATGAATACTTTACCATATAATGAAAGGAAATGCCAGGTGGTTACTAGTGTAAATTTCTCAGCCAGTGACATTTTTTAACTTGCCGACTGAATCGACAGCAATTTGAAGTACATCTAGCATGAGCAAAGATCAAAAACAATTGCCACCTAAGTACAGGAAGAGTACATGCACTTTCAACAAAATCTTATTTGTTGGGAATGGAGGTCATTATACTTGCAAAGAAAACTAGACAGCATGCAAAATGGTCATTCTTGGGATTTAACCTAATGGAGATCATATGGATATAACTATGCAAATATTTAAACCCTGAAGGAGTATGGTATGTATTTGCATAATTTACATTTACTGTTTCATTTAATAATGTTTTCTCTTTTTGACAAAAGCTTCAGCAACACGGGGGCAATAAGGTAAAAAAAAACAACAAAAAACCTCACGAAGAGCTGCACTTTCAGTTTCTCTCTCTCTCATATATTGGACCATATTTTATTTGATCACGAGGTGCAGGAAGAAAAATGCAATGGAATAAGTATGCATCCTTCTCTCAGTATCCCCCCCCCCCAAAAGCATTTTAGTATTAATGATGCAATTCCCCTACTGCTGGTAATCTGAAATAGCATACAGTGATACTTTTAATATTTATGAAACTTGAAGTTATTATAATTTAATTCCACACAGCACTGCGAGTTTGATCTTATCTGTAACTCAATAAATTTTCAGGTCAGCATCATTATATGTAGCTAAAAGTACATAACACATTTAAAATACTTTGTGTGAAACAAATTAGGTACTTTTAGTTACATTTAATGATCCTGACTGGAAAGGTTACCAAGTTAGAGATAGAATAAAAATTTGTGATGCTGTGTGGAAGGAAGTGAAAAACACAATCTGAGGTATTGACCTGGCCTTGTCTTATACTCAGCATCGAGTTATATATGGATGAAGGATGGAAAATTTGCCAAATTTGCTGGTTTGACTTATACTCCGCATCGACTTATAGGCCGGCAACTACAGTACACAGCAATGTTGCCCCCCCCCCTTCCAGTTTTTCTTGACCATCCAACAGATCACATTCCTTTTTAAGAGGTCCCTCTGTAACTCACACCCTCACTAAAAATATATACTGTAACATCAACTTGTGGTTGTGTTTATGTCATAATATATCTTAATCTACACAGCTGTGAATTCCTTGGGACTTAATAAAAACAAACAGCTGCCTTACCTTTAAATGTTTGTAATACCCAGTCACAGACTAGTGAAATAATATGCACATATCAAAAGGAAAATTTAACTAAACCTGTGTACTGTAATAACACTGAAATATATGTTAAGATGGCAGGCATTTGTTTGTTTTCCAATTGGAAATTTGACGTTAAAGGATACAAAGCTCTCAACCAATCATTGGTAGAAGCACTGATGAAGAAACATGTGAGGCTCCATACTGCCATGGCAACTGGTGTACGCTGTGTGAAGTTGCTAAGAGATAGCATAACCCAGTCCCTTAGCAAGCTATGTTGTCTTTGCTGGTGGAGATTAGAGAACACCTGTGAAGAGATCAAAAGCTCATATTAGATAAAGCATTATAACTTTCCCTCATTATAACATGGTTCATTATAATGTGATTAGAAATACATAGCAGATACAAGCTTGTAATGGGTGATTGTTGTCGTTGCAGGGTTTAATGCCATTTTTCAGCACAAGATAGGCTATACATGGCAGCCAGTATAAATGATGGAGGAAGAAGCCAGGAAAACCCTGGAAAGAACCACCGACCCATGAGAAGCTATTGGCAAGCTTTCTCACATACCCACATTGGCTGAGCCTGAGACTTGAACCCACGCAGACTGATGAGATGGCAGTGATCCATAACGATGAGCGCTTTAGACCACTCGGCCACTTGGGGCCCCTGTAATGGGTGAATAATGTACACATTCCATTGAGTGGGTGAAATTACTTTAGCTTTTTACCCATTCTATGTCCATTATTTACACAAAACAAGCAAATTTTCAATTTATTTTATGCTGAAACATATTGGCTAGAAATATGTACAACAGACTGAAGTAGCTGATTTCTTACCGTATCCTGTGCATGAATGTCAGCTGTGTACCATTATGTTCTGCTGAGTTTTGCATACATTCGCACAGAAAATATTAGTAGTAACATAATTCTTTTTCCTAATTCAAGGCATAATACACAATACACTCAACCCCAAACATGGAAGAATACATTTATAAGCTTGAAGTGGGATTTGAATCTGGTACTCTTTTGTGACCAAACTTACCACATGACCAAGCAAAATGACAAAATGGCTGGTCAAATTTTTGTATCATAATGTTATTCATATTTACTAAGCACAGTGAAAAACTATTTTTTATATTTCACTCCAGTGAATTATTAATTACTTATATTGGAAAATCCACTAATTCATGGCTAGTATTAACTGATATGCATACCTGCCATAACATTACATGTCAGGTGGCATGAATTTTGACTCCCAAATCCCTGACACGGCTGTGTTACGAAAAACATGTTTTCAGAAATCTTAAAAAGAATAAAAAATACGAGACAGAAAGGGAGAGAGATTTCTTAACCTCTTCAAGACATGTCATAACATATGCATGAACAGTAAACAGTCCTGCTTAGATTCAATTAAAACTATCATTGGGGCAGTTTATACAGCTAACTGTCATAAAGGTAATTAAAAAGTAGGGTAGTCTGAGATAAATAGCTACCATTTCACATTTAACTTAAATTGCCGACTCTAATATGAAACCCAGATCTGAATCAATCATGGACAAGCACATATCCAGATTCTGCCACAACAATCATATCTCCTTAATTATTGCTATTATTCTGATAGTGCATAATTTAAAGGGACATTTCCGTACGACTTTTGGTTAAATAGTAAGGGCTGGCAGTTCTGACCCGCCAACATGAAATGGTTGGTCTCTAATGTGAAATATATTTTCTTTTTTCTATAAAGACAAGCATATCTCATGGTCAAACAGCATCTGATACAGTTCTGATAAAGGCAGCATTATGTTTGGCTAGACAACAGTACCATCCCGTTTCTAACGATTGCCAATATGAACACAAATGACACTTGCATTACCTTCAAACCCCCTAATGAATTATTGACAGCAGCAAAGACTGCATAAAATTAAGACTATATTCCACCATTCAATGGATTTTAAAGACAGAAACTTGGTGTATTTTTATTTTTCAATATCTGTGCAGTTATAATTATTTGAGTGCATGCACCTAAGTGAATGTGTGTGGAGATGAAATTTGACAAACATAATCAACCACTTTTTTAAAACTTACAGTCATTTTTTATGGGTTCATATTAAAAGATAGCTTATTCTTAAGTGGACAACTTTAGCTCTTTGTGGGTTAACACTCACTGACCCTCCTCCCACCAATGCTTGGGGCTTGACAACACTCTTTTCAAGTCTCACAAAAAACAGATTTTTAAATAAATTGTGTTTCTCCAAGAATACATACCCAATCACATTAACATCAGGGATGTAAGCCTGCTACCTTGAGAATCCAGTGTTACTAACAGACGAAAATCATCTTTCCTGTCTATCTCACATCGACAAAGGGCAATAACTCTTGTACATTACCTCCCCTTGCCAACGCCAAGTGTCACTAGTTTTTAAGCTGAGCAGAATACTAATGATAATGCTCACATAGTGGGGTGGTTGAGAGGGCTTTTTAAGTAATGTGATTGAGTAAGTATTCTTGGAGAAACACAATTTACTGAACAATTTGCTTTCTCCTTCAAATACATTCCCCAAACACATTATAATGTCAAGAGAATAGGTAATAGGAGGGGATGATGAGCATCCAACCACTACCTCAGGTATCCTTCTATGCAATGATTGCTGGATTCCCCATGCTTATGATAACCCATTCTCCTAATTACATATGCAACACAGCCTAGGGTCACTTGATCTGTGAACCCTACATACGGTTAAGAAGATAAATACTGAAAAATTCTAACCTACAAAATTTCACTGGTGAAGCTGACAGGATGTGTTGATTGTTTTAATAGGGTTTGGTGGTCATCTGGACTGCTGCCACCAGACCTACCAGATTCATAGTTTGCCTCTGCAAAGCTAAATCTCTGAGACACAAACTTGAAAAGTTTGACTCTGCAAGCCAACAGCTTCTACTATATCTCGGATTAAAACATTATGTTTACACAAGAGGTTCATAGAGATTGCTCTAATCTCATGAGCAGCAATCTTCATGAAGAGACTCTGATCTTGCGAGACCAAGGAATACACCAAGCTTATAACCCATTTCAGCCATGAAACAAGAGCTTGAAAGGTGATATCCTGTTTCCCGGATTTTACCAGAAGAAAGAGGCACTTGTGCATGACATGACTTATCTCTGTGCATTTCAAGTAGTTCCTGACAGCACAAACAGGATCATGCATGGCTGCTGCTCTGACCTGTTTATGGAAGAAAGCTAGCAAATGACAACTCTCTGACTGCTGACAGACTGTAACAAAGCCTGGTTGTGTCAAGAAGACCACTGTCCAGACAAGAGCCAAGCGTGAAGAAGATGGTCCAGTCAGGGATGGCACACTATTGACCATGGTTGCTTGAGAAGATTTGGGTTGGCTGGAATCTTCCAGTGCTGATCTACTGCTAGGTTGAGTAGATAGGTAATTCAGGACTTGTCCCATATGAGATGGGCTATCAGAATCATCTTGCATTTCTCAAGCCATAACTTCTGGATTATTTTTGGTACCTGGACCATGGGAGAGTAGGCAACTGACCACAACACATCCCAACTCATTGACAGAGCATCCATGGCCCAAGCTTCTAGGTTTGGAAATAGAAAGACAAAGGTGGGCAACTTGTGATTCCACCTTGTCACAAAAAGATCGATCATCAGACGCCCCCAAAGTGTGCAGATATTAATAAAGACTGATTGAAGAGAAACCATTCCATGTGAATGACTTGGCCTTTACTGGATAGTGTCAGCCAAGACAAAGAGTCTGTCAAGAATGTGTTTGATTTGCAGGTTGATATGGAGGTAGTCTCACCAATGTAGAAACTTCCAAATCAGAACACACAGGTCAGGTGATTTGGCACCCCCTTTAAGGATATAGGTCACCAAAAGATTTGTCGCACATAATGAGGACCATTTTGCCTGAGAGTCAATCCTTCCAGAAATGAAATTTGTTGAAGACAACCTCCATTTCTAAAATGTTGATGTGGAGAGGCCATTCCTCTGGTTCCCATGTGACACTGATGATAGTGAAGTCTGGCAACAGGTGGGCACCCCAACTGTGCATACTGGCATCGGTACCTAACATTATTTCCACTTGGGTCTTCTTCAGAGGGATCCCCATTGTCAGCCAACCTGGGTTGCACCATTGATGCAGGAATGATCATATTTCAGGCATGATCATGACTGTTTGATCAAGGGGACTTGAAAAGGGGTGCCAATATGCTAACATCATGTGCAAGGGGTACATAAAAAGATGGCCAAGTGGGATCAAGTACATCACCTCAATGAAGCTGCAAGAATGCTGAAAATTCAGTTCCTATTGGAAACAGACTCAACGAGTTTGATGATCCTGATTACGTGTACATGAGGAAGCTGTACCAGATTCAGGTTGGTGATAAACTCCAGCTGGAAAAAAAAGCTGATGAATGGATGTCAGTCTTTTCCCAGTTCACTAGAAAGCCTAGATGATCTAAAAGTGAGAGAAGATCATTTCTGTCTTGGTGTAGAAAGAACTTACCATATGTTTCAGAAGGATGTTGCCCAGGTATGCTGCTGTCATTGCAGATGAAGTCAACTGGAACAGGGTGATGATGCAATCCATAACCTTGGTAAAAACCAAGGGCTGATGTTGAGGCCAAAGGGTAGGTCACTGAACTGATAAATGGTGTTGCAGAAAGTAAAATGGAGAAATTTCTGTGATGTGGGATGGATAGTGTATGTATTGTTAAGATTGAGAATGATATTATACTGATGCTATTGGATGGAAAGACTGATTGATCTCACCATCTCCATGAATTTCAGTGGTGAAAAGTACTGGTTGAGGCAACTTTAGAAGTGGAATGAAACATTAAGATGTAATTATTTTCTGATTTTGCCTTTTTCTGTAGTCTTGCCTAAACTATCCATAGTGAGTATTTTTCAGGCTTCATCCATACAAAATATGGAGAATCCAATGGGTAAACAGGTCTGCTGTAGCCCATACTTCCTCTGTCTATGTATTACACACACTGCATGGCATATACGATGTACACTTAGTACATATGAGTTGTGGTTGTCTTCCTTTGCTTTTAACTTTTTCCATTTCACGCATTTAGTTGACATTTCTATTGAAATGACACAAGAAGCGAACGCAAAGCATATTCAGCATGTTACTAACTCTCTAATACCACCCCGTTACTAACAGAATAAGTGAAAATAGTCAGTGTCACGCTAACTCGTGAATGACAACATGAGTTCAACGATAGCATGTTGTAATGTGGTCTTAAATAGACAAAGTCCAGAAAGGTGACAATGTCACTCAAATTTGGAAAAAGCTGTACAAATAATGTATACAACCTGTAGAATAGTGATTGTCCAACACCATAAATCCAAATTTAAAGTTGGATCGTCCAATTTTACCACAAAGATGGTTTGGATTGTTAGAGGTATAATGTATGCTGTAGTCAGTACTGCAGTAAAGCTAAAAATCTAGCAACAACTGGCAGTGGTAAGGGGGAAGGTAATGGGCAAGAGTTATTGCCCTTTGTCTATATCAGACAGGAAACAACAATTTATGTATTTAAGTAGGGCTGTTTTCCTGATGTAGCAGGCTTACATCCCTAACATTAATTTGAGTGGGGAACGTATCTGAAGGAGAAACTCCAATACTGTCAGGGAATATGGCAAGTATGGACATGGATCCCAATGTCAAAATAAAAAGAATTAAAAAAATGTTATCTGAATTGGTTTATCAAATATAAAACATGGGTTGAAAGAAAACAACCTGAAGGTTCATATAAAATGCGTGCTTCTTTTTAAGACATTATTATTTGAAAAGCTTCTATCATTCCCACTATACCATGGTCTGGTACATGTGCAGTTCCTGCTATACTGTGGTTCTGGCAGTTATGGATAACAACTACCATGTTATAATGAAGGAAAGCATAATATTGGTACTGGTTAATTTGTATAATTCTGAATATACTGGTTTAATACAATAACAATCTGGAACTAGGAGGGATTATTGTTTTAATGATGCATTTATGTGGTGCTCCAAATAGTGTTACAGTCTAATTTTATTGCCCTAGTGAAAATCATTGTCTTTAAAAACATAATATAAACTCCTATGTTATATAAACAGATTACACAGTAAACTTAGCAGAGTGATAGCTGATATTGCATATAATGAACAAGATTTCATTCCTCAGGCAAATAGAAACTTCCTTTCCACAAAAAAGATCTATACATTGTAGTTATTCTAACAGAAGCCCCTTCTAATAAATGCACCCACCATCAACCTTTTTCCAAAAGAAAAAGAAATTCTGTATGGTATGTCTAAATAATAAAAACAGTACTGAAGCAATCCAAAGACTGTTAGAAAACTCAAAACAACTTTTTCAGTCAAACAATGATGAATGGTATTCAACGTTCCCCCCTTCCCCTTGTGGGGATTGTACCACCCCTGCCGGCATGTATTAGAATAACCATGGTATAGTAAGTAAAATCTGTGTCCCCTGGACATCATTTTATAGATGAATATTAGTGTAATTTGAACAATGGTTTGGTTTGGTTTGGTTTGGTGCTTTATGGCACAAAACAAGTATGATATTTAGTGCCTTGCCCAAGGACACACCACAGTAGATGACCCAGACTGGTGCAGTGGTAGGATCTGAACCTTTCAGTTGTGAGTGCGACGTGCTTACCATTGAGCCACTGCAGTTCTGTCATTTGAACAAGCTAGGATGAAATGTTTTCAAAAAATTATATTCAAATACAAATTTCAGATAAAAGAAAGTAAAAAAAGAAGACAACTGCATTTAAGTTTCATGAGGCCATCCAAAGCAGATGCTAGTTGTGTCCAGAAATGTATAATAGCATAGCAATGGACAACTATATTATAATAGCATAGTTTGCTAAGCAATGGACAACTGTATTATTATAATAGCATAGTTTGCTATGCAATGGACAACAGTATTATTGTAATAGCATAGTCTACTAAGCAATGGACAACTGTTATTACAACAGCACAGTTTACTATACAAAAGACAACTGTATTATTATAATTGCATAAAACAACTGTTTTTACAATAGCACAGTTTGCTAAGCAATGGACAATTATATTATTACAATAGCACAGTTTGCTAAGCAATGAACAACTGTATTATTATAAGAGCAGTCTGCTAAGCAATGGGCAAATGCATTACTATAACAGCACAGTTTGCTAAGCAATGGGCAGATGTATTATGACAATGATTTGGGTGCAGTTCCAGGATATGGCCATGACACAATCATACCTGAAAGACAACTCTAGCAATAAGCTGAGGATAAGGCTGCTGGCTTGAAATGAACTCTCCTATCACTTTGTTCATAATGTCCTGGGGTGGGAAGAAATCTGCTAAAAAGGATGGCAATATTCGGGATATAACTCTGGCTTCATGAGGGTAACCTTTCTTGATCCTGCAAAAGACATAAATTCCAATCTTAACTGTTTATCAATACTTAGAGCATGGATTAATTAATGTCTAATTTCCTTTCTTTCTTTCCTTACTTATTTGTCCATTATTGTATGTTTGTTTTCCTCTTTTTCCTTTATTTATATCATCATCTTCTTCTTTCACTTTATCTTTCAAACTAGTGAAGGATCTCTTTATTAAAGATCAGTTAAATGCATTTTTAAAAAAATTTTGTCTTTGTTTCTCCCTGTTCACAGAATGATGATGATGATGGTGATGATGATGATGATGATGACGGTGACAATGCATTATTATCATAATCATTATCATCATCATCATTATTTAAACTTACCTGTCAAATAGGACAGTGACCCTTTCCATGGCCAGTATAAGTGATTCTGGATCCTCTAACATCACTGCCTGGTCCTCAAGGTTAAAGCTCATAGGATCTTGGTCCCTGGGTCGTGGACTGTACTGTTCATACTGCTTGCCTGTACACAGATGAAATATTTTTGATAATATTATCAGATACCATTATGTTGTTGTTGTAGGGCTTAATGCCATTTTTCAGCACACGATAGGCTATACATGGTGGCCAGTATTAATGGTGGAGGAAGAAACCGGGAAATACCTGGAAAGAACCACCGACCCACGAGAAGCTACTGGCAAGCTTTCTCACATATCCACATTCGGCGAATCCGAGACTCAAACCCACACAGACAGTGGTGAGATGGCAGTGATCCGTAATGGAGAGCACTTTAGACCACTCGGCCACTCGGGGCCCCCAATACCATTATGTTTGCTTGATTTATGATATGCTTAAGTTCATTCTAGCTTGTTGCATATACTTAATCTCTAAAAAGTGATAGAAGTTCTTGTGAATGTCCTAGCTAATGGCACAAAATTCCTTACATTTGAAATTACTGATTTAGCACAACCATTTTTATGTACATCAATCTCATCTTTTTTATTCACTTCCCTAGCTATATATCTGAAACAAGTTCGTTCAATCTTTGCATTTGTAGTGGAGAGAGTCAGCATGGTTTTAGAGATAAAATTTGACAAGTTCATGTAAAACACTGCATCTTTGGGGCAGCCATTTCTTGTCATATTTCTAGTCAATCCACCATCAAATATGACTGCCATTACTAAAAACAGAAACTCACTTTAAACTGTTTAAACTTCATCTCTTCATTTGTCAATTGTTCAAGGCCAAACCATTTGTGTAAGGTACTCTGGGATGAACTTTAGGGTGGAATAACCAGTCAGTCCATGGATTTCATGTTGTAATAGCTATGGTAAGTCTATCTTCAAGTTATTTAATTGGTCAACTTCCTCAATTAAGTTTGAGTCTGTTAATGCAATCAAAACCTGAGAACCCAGAGAAAAAAACCACAAATTCACATTAATCCTTCCATATACAAATTCCAGAAATCAGATGTTACCCCTGCATTATTCAGTTAAAACAGTATTGTAAAATTATAATGTAAGGCTTACCAGAATACATGCATGTGAAGAGAAGACCTAAGGCAGCTAGCGCCCTCTGTGGACTTGGCATGCACAGTCTGAAATTACAAGATAGGAGAATGATTTTTACTAAATTACCCATGCATTTTTTTCACAGCCCATGAAAAGGCAAAGAAAGGAAAAACAACAGTATCACAAAAAGCACCGGATATGCACATCTTGTGACCTTTTTCCTACAAATGACACTGACCTCGAGGTAGAGACTTACCAACTGTATACTAAGGTGTGGACCTGTGTTAAGCTTCATAAAATAAGTGTTGGGGCCAAAAAAGTGGCAGCCTGAATAAGAGAAGTGTGCATTATCCTTAGTTGTCACCTTGACCATGAGACAGGGGGCATGACTTATAATACATGAGACGCTGTTAAGATATACAAAGGTTTAAACATTTCATTAAAATATCTTCATTGATTTATAAGTTATACCATTTACATGGATAGAGGTCACTGATTTATATCCATTGAAGTGACCTTGCCCTTAAGGCAAAATGCATGACTATGGTACGTGACAAATTGTACATGAGCAATGATTGGCTAAAGTTTCATTATAACATCTCAGTGGCTCAAAAGTTTTACATTTTCCATTGCTGTGACTTTCACCTGAGGTGGGGCTGTGGTTATGGTTTAGAAACAATGTCTATATAAGATATGTAATTAGCTAAAGTTTTATTAAAAATGTCTTCAGTTCCAAAATTATTCTCGGGGCAAGGATACAAGCTGCAGAATTCCATTTTCCTTCTTCATAACCTGGAATTGGAGACAGGAGGCATGACTACATAATCGGCCATAAAATATCATTAGCAGTTCAAAGGTTACACTCTAGACGAAGACACATGTTATAAAATTTCACTTTATTTGACCCTGACCTTGAGATGGAAGACATGGATTTAATATGTGACACACTGTCTCTTGTCATGATGTATTCTTGGGTAAAGTTTCATGAAAATCTCTCTGTTACAATCTTACGAGTTGAAGAAGCAAATGTTAATTGATGGATTTATGTATGGATAGATGGACAAGCTGATATAGGATAGATGGATAATGCCATAAAATAATAACAATGGTCTTAAAGTGTGGGTGTTTTAATAAAATAAAACTCAAATTCATTTCCTAGTCTTTGCTCCTTCTTGAATGGTTTACTGCTGCAATTGGGTTTCACTTGGAAATAACATGAGTACCATGACTGGCACATCTGCTCTGTGGTTAACAGTCCTGTTTATAGGAAACAGTAAGGCATGGTTGAGTCTGAATATTACTGACCAATAGGTCTCAATCACCTGAACAGTTGATCACGGTATGTGGTATTGATGTAAAGCTCCTTTGCAGAAACCATAATTTTCTCATATTAGGCCAATCTTGAAAGTGCAAGACAAAGTTTAGTCCAGGTTTCTGCTGTAGAAATCAAATTACTGTATAGAAACCATTTTATTTCTCTCAGTCACAGAGACCCTGAATTTCCACCTTCTGACCTCCAAATGAAATTTTTTTTTCTAACCCAATGTTCAAGTTATCCACAAACTCTGCTGAAGTCAAATGGGAGAACTTAAGTTCAGTGCAAAAACAATTTCTTGTCTTTCTGTCACAGTGACCATGACCTTTGACCTTTTGTTGCCCAAATTTACAGACTTATTTCTAGCTGCAATTGCAAGCCATCCAGTGTTTGGTCAAGGTCTCAGATTTAGAAATAATGTCATTGTGCATGAGTCATTTTCATTTTTTCATTCACTGCAAGCTTGACCTTTGACATCTGACCCAAAAACTGGCAAGCTTGCCAAACCCATTTTTTTTGCCCTTAACTTAATAGTGACATTTCTCTTGGAACACAAAACTGACAGGTTTTTGACCTTACCCAGAGTGCAAGTTATCCACAATGTCTGGTCCAGGTCTGTAATGTAGAACTAATGTTATTGTGCAGAAACTATTTTTCTTTTAAGACCCTGAGCTATGACCTTCTGACCTGCAAATCAAAAGATGTCTTTCTTATCCAATGTGCAAGTCATCCAGAAACTTTGGTTAAGATACATTGGTGAGAACTGAACTTTCTGTACAGAATCTATTTTTCTTTTATAATGCAACAGTGACCATGCATTTTGACCTTTTGACAACTAAACTGCACGACCTCTTCTTTACTCCAAGTGTATGCTATCCGCAATGTTTGGTCTAAATTTGTAATGTAGAACTAATGTTATTGTGCAGAAACAATTTTTTTCCCTCAGTAACCTTGACCTTTGACATCTGACATCAACAGACTTTTATTTTATCCCAAATGTGAGCTGTCAACAGAGTTTGGTGGAGGTATGTGCTGTATAACTGAACTTATCATGCAGAAAATAGATGGACAGACAGGCACATAGCATAATATTCTCCACCAAATGTTAGACAATTAATTGGATTATCTGACAAAAGCGTGGCAAAGAAATTTCTATTACTTAACATGTAATTTCATAGCAATGAGTAGTATCAAGAAACTCGGTGTAGTTGTTATGTGCATATCATACTTCAAAGTCAAATAACACAGGATAAAAATCAATACTTATATAGTTGTTTTGTGCATACCATGCTTCGTAGTCAAGCATGTGTGTGTGCTTTGGATTTTTAACATAGCTTTAAAAAAAATTTCAGTCATATCGCTACAATGTCTGCAGTGTGGCAGTGTATATATCTAGCACTGGGGCAACATGCCACAGACATGTACCATCATGTCCCATCCAGTCACATTATCCTGACACCAGGTAGAACAGTCCTAACACTAAACTCTTAATGCTGAGCAAAAAGCGAAGCTGCTGCTGGCGTTATTTTTATAAATCTTTGGTATGTAGTCTTTGGTATGACTTGGCCAGGATCAAACCCATGACATTCCTCATACAAGGTGGATGCTCTAACCATTTGGGCCACTACAGCAGTCTCACAGTCAAGTTACAGAGGATAAAAATCAATAGTTATATAACTGTATTGTGCATATCATACTTCATAGTCAAGTTACACAATATAAAAATCACAACAGTTATACTTCAGAGTTAATTTTTTGCAATGTTAAAAAGAAATGTACAAAATTTGTTTGAAGGTCCCATAGGCGAACATGTAATGTGGTGTAACTCTGATGAAACCACGTGATAGTGTAAAACCAGTGCAGTTGTAACACAGTATAACACAGACGAAACCACATGACGGTCTATAAATAGCATGTACATCACATAACATAAATGATACCATGCGATAGCGTAAACTAATCTGTACTTCACAAAACCAGTATCATATTGCACAGATAAAACCAATGTTGTATAACACTTATGAAATCATGTGACTGTGTAAAACTAGCAGGTACTTGTAAAAACAAATAACAACCAGAGTGTAAATCAATGATTATGTAGCTCACCATGACTTTTACTAGTTTCCAGTAGCCACTGTAAAGACTATCATGCAAAAAATGAACTCAGACAAAAGTGACCCTTGCCCCTATCCCAAGTAAATATATTTTTACAGTCTTTTATCCTTACAGTCTTGGACTTGTAATATCAATTTACTACTTTTGTGATGGGGGTTCAATACTCATCAAAGTGCATTCCCTCACCAAGTTTCATAATTCCCAGTAAAATATTTATATAGTATGCGAATTAAAACCATGAGCTAAAGGCAAAACCTTAGCCATGAATGTACAACTAATGTACATGTTGTACAAATTTAGCCCTTTCAGACAGGGGTTGGTGTGATGAAACCCTTTCCAAGCTGTTGCCTAGGTTCAAGGAAGAACAAATTTTTTACATTTCCATGAGGTGTATACATGTAAATGTTTTTATCTGTGTGGTCAGCTCAACAACAATGCCAGTGGTGGTAAAATAGCTTACTTGTACTTAATAAAATTGCATACCTGTTCTTGGTAAAACTAAGTAAACACCTACAATTCAACAACCTAAGAATTTAAACTGATGTCACTTATGATACCAGTGTTATAAAAGGGGCAGCTGTATACTGAGGGGCTTTATAGTAAGGGACCAATATAACAAGTTCCATTTATGATACCTGTATTATAAAAGGGGCACCAGTATAATGCATGACTTTATTGTAAGGGACCAAGATAATGGGATCCATTTATGATGCCTGTATTACAAAAGGAGCAGCTGTATACTGCAGGACTTTATAGTGAGGGACCAATATAAACGGATCTCTGACCATAAATGTGTTATAAAGGGGCAACTGTATACTGAGTGGCATTATAGTCATGGATCAATATACAGACAAATGTTCTGATACATACTTCTTGATTTTCATCAAACCAGCACATATAATAAATATCATGCATCATCAAACTGAAATTGCTATAAAGCAAGATATAGTGTAAGTGTTTTAAATACAGGAGTTTTACCTGTCCACACTGAGCTTGACAATGGCATCTGCATCCTGTGCTGACAAGACATCAGTCAGCAGTAGTCTTTCCAGTCCTTTCAATATGGCCAGGTAAAGCCCCGTGGATACACTGTCCTCACTGCTGGATGCCGTGCTCACTGCCAGCTGCAAAAAACGTTAACGTACTGTAAAACCCTATACTTTAGCATCATACAAATTTCAGATTCAACAAACTTTGTATATTCATGACCTAAAATTTTTGTACATTGGTAATATTCATATTGTGTTTAGATCATGCCTGTATTAACATTAACAATGTTCGCAAAATTATTATTGTTGACTGGTTTGGACTGTATATACTTGCTTACAAGCTGCAAAATTATTATTGTTGATTGGTTTGGACTGTATATACTTGCTTACAAGCTGACATTTTTAAAACTAAATATCTGATTCATGGCTGTGTGTACAGTGACTGTCTGATGCTAGTTTGTTGAAATGAGACTGTGAAAAGCATTTCAAACTTTAATTGCTCCTAAATATTACTTAAATGTTCATCAGCACTGTGAAAATAAAGGCAATGTGTTTGTTAATTATTAATTTCTCTGTCATTTCTGAAAACATTATATTTCAGAGAGATCAAAATGGGACATTACTTGTCTACATAAAAAAATTAAAATAGCTTTTTTTTAATCATTGCAAGTACATCAAACCATGGATATTTGGTACAAACTTGTGTATGTTGATTTCTAACCTGTAAAATTTGTCTTGCTGGTTGAAAAAATAATGTTAAAAAATTAAATTTTATCATCACATTGTTACATGTGATGCATCTGTCCAACCAGTTACTTGATGACCAATGACTGCCCTGTCACAATATTTTCAGTATCTGTTTGAAGGGAAGGGGAAGAAAGTGGAGGGGAGTGGATAAACAAAATCCAAAGCTCCTCTGAAATGACTGGGATCACATATTTGTTTTGTGGAAATAGTTTGATCCAAAGTGATCAGAATTGCAGGAGTCTGGTACACCATAGTAGATTGTCTGCAGGAAGTGGGGGTGTAAAGTCAGTTACAGGAGACAGGAGGCTTGGGGGTGAAGAAACTCTTTCTTACATCTCCTATAAGGTTGACTCCTAGATGGGTTCTGCTGATACTAGTATTTGAGACAAATGATTCATTTTTTTTGAGCTGCCTAATGTCCTTCCATTATAGCAGGGATGATTGTTTTGGTGTATTTTCTACAGGATACATGTGGAGCGGCATGGAGTTGTCCTTGAGCTGCCTGCCTAAGAACTTCTTCAAATTTGCCACCCAAACAACAATGGTAAACCAAACGGAGCCATCTTCAAAGCCAGAGTGTGATGTGACTTTAGCAAACCAAGACTGGCAGAGGCAGCCAACACATTTGCCAATGAATGGTGAACTGCTTTGTTAATTTGGGTCTTCGACTCAACTTGTCTGATGTTTGCCAGTTGGAAAATTGCCAAATCCAACACTGATGATGTGATGACAAGGTTTCAAACCTGCTTTGATTTGGCAAGAAACACATTTTTAACCACTTTATAAAAAACTGGGGCAGACATGTTAACTGTAGTTGCTTTTTATCTAATGCTGGGAGTTCAGTATGATAGGCAATGGAATGTGTCTTGTACCAACACAATAAAAGTGTTGCTGGTACTTGGCTCTCAGAAAAGAAAGCCAATCATTTCCTGGGTCACAGATATGTCCAGACAGTCTATCACTGATCTCCTTGAATTCTGTCAGCTGGGGAAGCAGACGGAAGGATGGAGACTCTTTTTCATCACTGATGTTGACTGATACAAATTTATTTCATATCTTAAGTTTTGGGACATATGACCTAGGTGAAAAAAAGTTTCACCATAAGTTCTGGGACAGGAAAAAAAATATTTATTTTATCATGTCCCAATATATGTGGTAAATACGGTCGACAGAAAAGACAAATCTGCATCTTTTATTTGGGCTGTATTCAGGAAGTAGCAAGCTTATATTCCTAGTGTTAATATGACTGTGGAATGTATTCAAAGAAGAAACTGAAACTCTGGTAAGATCTTCAAATTATGTGATTTCTAACCTGTAGAATTCTGCTGGGGAACTCCAGATCTTTTAGATCCACGTGGTAATTCTCCATGATGTAGAAGGCTGTGGCCCACATTGTAAGCATATACTGCTCACTGGTGATGCTGTGTCTGAATTATATTGGACCATCAGTTATATTTTGGTAAAGAATGAATGAATCTGGATCTTTGGAAGTTTACTGCATGTAGGCTTCAAACAAACAATATTTGGATATTTGCGAAAAGCTTGAATGAAAGACAGCCTTGAATGGTGTATCATTAAAATCAATGTAGATATCTGTATTAGGAACTTTTCTTCCATGTCAAGCTAAAAATCTTCAAGCTAGCCACAGTATCATCACACCCCTTTGATTTATCACTATCCATGTACCCATCCATTATACATATATGTGCAAATGTTTCCCCTTCTTCAAGCCATGTACCCACCCATTATACATACATGTGTAAATGTTTCCCCTTCTCAAGTTCATCATACTTGTATTGTCTTTTTTAATTAAAAGCTAAAACACACATTTAAAAAAAAATCTGAATAATGCACTGAAATGAACTAATATGGCACACAACATAAAATAATATATAAACAAATGTTGCAGGAACTTTTGATAAGGAAATATTAGCAACCCTCAAATTCCATCAATCCAAATGATCAAACTTGCTTCCAAATGTTCAAAAATTAAAAGTTGGTAAAGTGTTCAGCAATAATTCTCTGCGAATAAATTTATAAACTCAGACATAGCTTTTACAAGAAATATATTGTTTTTGCACATAACAAAATATATAAAGTAAATCCGATACTTAGATACATATATTAGTGTGCATCAGAGATGTTTTTTATTTGTCATTGTTAACAAATTCCCACACAGATTTTCTCTTTAGTAAAACAATTAGTGTTGTTCAAATGCACACCAACCTTTCTAGCTTTGCTGGGCTAACCACACTTTAAGGTGTTTCTTGCACTCTGATAATTTTCTTTAGTTTAAATTATAAATCATTCATTTAATCCCCACATGTAATAGCTTGCTAATTTATTTTACAACTTGTTCTATTAAAGTGTATGCATCTTGCTTTCTAGAAATAAATGTTTATCCGTTTTGCATTTGTTTTACAAGTGGAAGAACTCTGCATAACTCAAATCCTGATTCTCAATAGTCCTTTTATATTATTTCCTCTGCCTTACTCTATCAAGAAAGTAAGAAACTTGTTTTCTGTTGAACTTCCTTTCAATGCTGTTGATTGCATGTTATGAAAACAGCTGTATCAAGGCTTCTTAAGTTTTTATTTCTTCATCCACATCTGATGGCAGGCACATCAGCATTTTTTGCCCAACACCAAGCGATAATGCTTTGTGCCAAAGCTGGTTAAATTCTGTTCAGCCGTTTGATACAGACAAAGCTGTAATGGTGACCATCTCCACCATCAGCTGGATTCAAATATGCATTATTGTCAAAACTTTACAAAAATATTGTTATTAGAGGATCAGCACTATCTGAACAAAACTGTAAGACCTTCATGAAAGTTTGCTTTCTGTCAAATTTTGGTTAATTCTGTTGAGCGCTTCTTGATAAGAAGTTGTTAAATGTTTTTCTATTTTTTAGCAACTATGGCCATATTTGATAGCAAACTGACATCATTTAAACAAATTAAAGTTGAAAGAACTTTGTGTAAGAATGCTTTCCATTAAATCTGGTTATATTTTGTTGCATGGTTTTTGACAGAAAGTTTGTTTAAAAAGGTTTTCCTGTTTATAGTAATGGCAGCCATATCTGACAGCAGATCTGCATCATCTGAACAAATCTTAAAAACCAGATGCTTTCTGTCAAATTAGGTCAAAATTCTGTTGAGCAAGTTTCTTTATGAACTTGTAAACAGCAACTGTAACTTGACAATAAATGATGCACCAAGGTTCATACCATGAGCTCACTCAGCCTTGTGTTCTTGTGACATAAAAATGTTACATTTGAAAAAAAAATATATTAGTTAAAAATATTAAAACATTACTGTATAGTATTAAATTATTGCCCATAAAAATTCTGAATGACTGGCCACCTGGGCATTTCACAGGATAAAGACTTAAAATAAACTTGCATTTCATTTTTATTTAAACATCTAATGAAGATATACTGACTGACTGATGGCAACAAGATTCTTCAGAAGGAAATCTGTTGCCAAAGGAACCAAAAGCTTGTTCACGTCTGGCATTCCTGCCTCCAGAAGATAGAGAATTCCATAAAGGGTGTTAACTCTGCTTGATAAATGTGTACTCCTCAGCCCAGCATCAATTATTTTAATCAATTTCTCAGCTGTTGCTGTGTCCTGAAAATAATGTATATAACATATATAACATAAAAAATTTATATATTGTTTTCCATATGAAGAAATGAACACAGTTTTAAGTCCAGTGCAGAAAAAATCTGAACAGCTTATACATCAACCTTGGGACAATGTTTTGCCTTGGATGGAAGGCTGCATACAACTGCATTGTAAAAATTTGGATCAGACCTGTTACTGTACTGGAAGAAATTATGCAAAATATCCTAAGGCTGTGCTATCCAGAGCCCCAAGAATAAATGCTATAGCATGAGCAAAGGTGGATTCAAATATATATTATTGTCAAAATGTTGCAAAAATATTGTTATTAGAGGATATGGAAAATTATTCTGGTGGTTGTTTATATTTCTCAAGGAGAACTGTAACCTATTGTAATAATTTTTGACAAACATTTATTTTCTTTTTACATTCTATTCATTTTGTTTTAATTGAAAACCTAAGTGTTGAGAAAATCCTAACTCAACTGAAATAAACAGATGGGTGGAATTGCTGCTGTCAACCAGAAATACCATCTCAAACCCAATTAAAAGACACATTCAACTTTGAATAAAGCAGATCACACAATGACACCACATTATGTGACAGCTGACGTAAGAAAACACTGTTTGAAGCCAGTTACATGTTAATATATTCCATAAAGTACAGAGTGCTTTACTGAAATTACAACATACATGTTACTGGCTATTAAAAAATAGAATTTTGTAGCCAACAGGTAAATCAAACAAATACACTAGACTGCAAAGCAATGTCTACATATGGTTTCTGTTAGTCATTCTCTTTCCAATGAGTCCATTTTTCACCAACACTAACAAGACAATAGAATATTCATCACAGATTGAGTCAATGAACTGACTGGTGAATGGAGTCCATTTTCCTCCAACCCCAACATGATAATAAAATATTCATCATAGATGAAGTCAATGAACAGGCTGGTGACTGAGTTCATTTTTCATCAACCTGAACATGATAATAAAAAATTCATCACAGAGTCAATGAACTGACTGGTGATGAATATGTGAATGATTATGATTTGAATTAACAAGGGTTTTAATGGATTTAAATTTATGTAATTCTGCCCTGTCTCCAACAGTACAAGTTAGATTCAAAAACTAGATATATTACTAATGGGTGTATCACAATGGATCTCCCTCATTAAATGTTGGCTTTAAACAGATAAACTTGTGTTTGGAAAATAGTTAGGAGAATAGATGTACTCAAGGGACTTAACTCCTCTAAATGATGATGTAATGATCAAAATCCAATTCATTCAAGGCATCATCAATACAATGATGCATGCAAAATCTGGTTACAATCAAACATTCCTAAGTAAAGTTGCAATGAGGAGAGAAAAGGAGGATGGGAAATCAGATGCTATTATGCTTCCAAATGATACTGTAGAACCCTTGAAATTAGACTCATTGGAACATATGTTAGAAATAAGAGTGAATCCTGCAATTGCAGATCCTAAAATAGACCCAGTAAACAATGTCACAGAGCATTGGAAATACAACACATCGAGATTATATTAATACAAAGCTACATGCCAACAAATTTGGTTTCAGTTGAACAATCCTTGGGAAGGTTAAGCTGCAGAAAAGTTTGAGAGATAGGCAATCAGAAGCCATAACTCACTCAGTGATGACAATGAGGGCTGAAAATCAAACTTTATCGATGTCTTACCAATATCAAGTTGCATACCAAATTTTGGTTAAAATCAGCAATTCAATGTGAGGTCATGTTGCAGAAATTAAAATTTTGATTGAAACAGAACTAGCTGACTCTGACAGAAGTACAGCAGAACTACTGTATTGTTTTTCCTATTTCATCAAACAGGCTTTAATAAGAAAAACTACTGGGTAACAATCAACTTATTTTAGTAATGGCAAACAGGCTAATAATGTGGGCCTGGTGAAATGCATTACTGAATATAGAAGCAAGCTTTGTACAATGGCTACCAAGTCAATCTGCTGTTGCAGCATCTGTTAAATGCAATAACTTTATAGTGGGTATTTTGTTATGTATATATATATATATATATATATATATATATATATATATATATATATATATATATATATATATATATATATATATTTTTAGTAACTCCTGGTAGATGATTTTATCTAATTTTTCAAATTTTTATTCATGGCTGTAAATAGTACAGAATATTTTTAGTTAAATTTTGCATATGTGACCCGAGTATTTTCAAGAGTTTAGTACTGCATAGGATCTATAAATAGATGTTTACATATGTGTTCACAATTATTAATAATAATCTTAACAGTAAGACTTAAATGGTGCTTATGGCTTAATTTCTCAGTGGCTGATGGGTTTTTCGATATTTGTAGAATAGTTCTGTAACTTCCCATTGTTGGGCTAGGTCACATGAATAGGCCAATTCAGCGCAAAATGACATGATGTCTATTGTGCAATTGAGTTGCAATCAACAGTGTATATAAACAGAAAACTGAGCAATCTGTTCATTCTGATTCTGGAGTCATTCACATTTCTTATGTTCCTGTTGTAAGTCTGCAGACATGTTTAATGTTATTAGTGAGGAAAAACATTTGTTTGGACTGTTCAGTCGAAATAGTAAATGCTCATTATTTAGACTATAAAATTATTCTGAAACTGTTATAAATTATTCAAAGGAATTCTGGACAAAGCCATCTTGACAACATCATGGTTCTTGGAGAAGTAGTACATATCACATTTTGAAATTTATAAGGAACTTTTTATTCATTTAGGACTTTTGAAGACCTTTATAAGGATTAGTTTGGATTCACTGCATAATACTCTAAGTTCCTCTCACATTTTAATTTATAACATTAATAATTAAATTGTTTGTTAAGTTTACAAAACTTGTTGGGTTTGCTTTTTTTTCCTGTGACTTAGATTGTGACAATAGAGTCACAACAATTCGTACTGGGCACCGCTACAATACATTCATTTTAGTCATTGCAAACTGGCTAATAGAGTGGGCGTGGTGAAATGCATTAATGTGTATGGAAGCAAGCTTCATTCAATGGTTACCAAGTGAATCTATTGTTGCAGGTCAGTGTGTTTTTCATTATATGCAACATCTTTATAGTGGGTATTTGTACTGAGTACCAATTGAAGCCAATTTCACATATCAACAAATACAATTCTGTTAAATCTTTTTGATGCTAGAATTCATTACTAGTCTTTCCATAAACTGGTAGTGAATACTGTAACTAGCAGAATTTCTGTATGCCTGTATTTTGCCTGTTTTCAGAATTGTAACCTACGTAATCTTAAGAAATTCTCCTGTTCTCTGTAAATATATATTTTATTTTGATTTTCTAACAAAGAAGAGCAAAGAGTTATGGTAGTATAGTAGAGGAAAAATAACTGAGTTATGGTGGTACATTGGAAAAATAACTGTGTTATGCTGGGATAGAGGGAAAAAAAATAGAGTCATAGTGGTACAGAGGAAAAATAATAGAATTATGATAGTAAGGTGTAGTGGGTTCTCACTATCAGTCTTTTTTGAAAATAGAACATCTGTAAAAATGTCTGGAAAGGCTAATTTCAATCAGAGTATCAATGTTTGATGGGCAGCAATGCAAAGACAAAACACTGCAAAAATTGTTGCAAAAACTTGTGTGGACCATTTTGGCAACACAAATAATCCTCTATATTGTATACCAATTTTATCAACTCTGATTACATGTAAAGGTGAGTATATGGTGGGATAAACTTTAATAAACTCAAAGGTTAGTTTTTCTCTACCAATACAATAGCAAGCTATGTAAATGCTGAAACTAGTGCTGCAAGCCTCAGTCCATATATAAGCAGTGCATGGAAATTTGTTAACCTGAAATAAAGTGTATGCTATGCTACTTCCTTCAGTGTTACAGCTCCTTAAAGGAATAATAGTAAACTTCCTTCATTGCTACACCTCCTAAAGGAAGTATACTAGATTTCATTCAATGTCACAGCTCTAAAAGTATAGCATACTTCCTTCAATGCCACTGCTCCTAAAGGAAGCATAGACTTCCTTCAATGCTACAGCACCTAAAGGAAACACAGACTTCCTTCAATGCTACAGCATCTAAAGGAAACACAGACTTCCTTCAATGCTACAGCACCTAAAGGAAACACAGACTTCCTTCAATGCTACAGCACCTAAAGGAAGCATAACATACTTTCTTCAATGCTACAGCATCTAAAGGAAGCATAGACTTCCTTCAATGCTACAGCACCTAAAGGAAGCATAGTAGACTTCCTTCAATGCTACAGCACCTAAAGAAAGCATAACATACTTTCTTCAATGCTATAGCATCTAAAGGAAGCACAGAAGTCTTCCTTCAATGCTACAACATTTAAAGGAAGAATAGACTTCCTTCAGTGCTACAGCACCTAAAGGAAGTAGACTTCCTTCAATGCCACAGCACCTAATGGAAGCAAAGTATATGTCCCTCAATGTTACAGGTCCTAAATGAAGCACAGTACATGTCCTTCAGTGCTACAGCACATAATGGAAGCATAGTAGACTTCTTCCAATGCTACAGCACCTAAAGGAAGCACAGCAGACTTCCCAAAATGCTACAGCACATAAAGGAATAGACTTCCCAAAATGCTAGAGCACCTAAAGGAAGTATAGTATATTTCCTTCAATGCTATATCTTCTAAAGGAAGAATAGCAGACTTCCTTCAGTGCTGCAACACCTAAAGGAGGCATAGCATACTTCTTTCAGTACTACAACACCTAAAGGAGGCATAGTAGACTTTTTTCACTGCTACAAAACCTAAAGAAGACAAAGCAGATTTGTAGATTTAAATCATGGTGTTTCTTACTGTCCAGTAGTTCTTGACAAAGAATCTATAAACTGCACTATTACTTCTAAAGAAAAATAAGTGTATTAAATTCTAAAACTTCTATGGATTCAATGACATTTGCAGAGATACATTTTTAAAAATTTGAAGAAAATGACATCACTGCCAGTACTTGATTTTCAGGGAAAATCCAAAAACTTGATCCAAAGAGAACTCATCCTAAGACAAGCCAATTCAGATTTTAAACAACTTGGCTCCGTACACTTTGATCAAGGACAACTCGGACCAATTTTTAAAGACAAGTCTGACCAATTCTTTATCATCATCAAAATGAAGCCTTAAATATTATTGCATCGTGAATATCCTCTAACTATGATCCTGATTTGGTAATAAAACCAACTGCTTGCTATGGGTCAGAAATTTGCAGATATGAATTTAGTAGAGATACTGAAATTGTGCAATACAACTTTTGCAAACAATATTTAGGTCTTTCCTAAGGCTACCAGTAATGTGATTTTGTTAGCGGAGTGTGGAAGATACAAATTTATACCTTGTATTTTTCACAATGTATTAAATACTAGTTGAAGCTTGTAAGAATGCCTTCAATTTGATACCCAAACCGATGTTATTTATTGTTGAAATGGTTTGATGAAACTGTGTTAACTGGGCTACCAAAGTTAAAGATGTTATTTTGCTTTGGTTTTGGGTATGTTTAAGATGTTGGAGATAAAAAACAATTTTTCCTCACTATTTTTGCAAAGAATTAAGGATTCAACATTCCAAAACTGGCAAAGTGATATTAACAATTTACAAAGCTGTGTGTATTATATAATGTATAAAACTGAAATAGAACCAGAAAAATACCTATCATATGGATTATCATATTTTCCTAAGAAGCTGCTTGCTAAATTTAGCACATATGCTGAAAAGAGAGGCAGGTAGGCATAACAGGATTCAGAAAATAATAGGTATTGTGAATTATGCTGGAAAATTAACGTTTCTTTGGTAGAACATGAATTTAATTTTGTTTGTGTTTGTCCAGCTTACGACCAGAAATACTTTAATGAAGTTTATTATCTCTAACCATCTGTAGAAAAATTTGCATCCCTCTGGAGTCGTACCATATTTCCTGTATATGCTGGGACAACCTATTTGTTGGGACACCATAAATTAATTTTTCAAGTAATATTTTTGTGTCCTGTATGTTCTGAGACACATTTTCTTTTCACATCATAAGTTGTGGGACACCTTTTAAATCATTCGAAAATTACATGTCTGAAAATGCACTCCAACTGAGACTTCATTTTAAAAAATATAAAACTGTACTGGAGATAAAACTCTTTAATCGACTGCAGCAGCATCTCATCAATCCTACCCTTCTCCTGCACATGCATGATCCATTCTTTCGGTGCATATCTTTTTTATCTTTCTCATGCTGTGAAAAAATTTTTGTTGGAAGCAACACATCTGAAGAAGTGGAAACTTCAAGGATTAAAGTCCAATTTTTTTAACCTGCATCAGTTGTGCTAATTCTCAAACTTTTAACCTCCATCTTTTTGTCAGTCCATCCAGGAATGAGGTCAATGTACATTGGAATTTCATCCATGTTAATGATCATATTGTTGGCAAAATCATCTTCATCTCTTCTGGCCTTCACTAATTCATCAAATGATTTTATTTTCTTCAAATCTTCTGGGCGATGCTGGGTCATCAATGTCTGTACAAGAAGCACTTTATTGTGTCACTTAAAAGATTGTTCCATTGTTTCAATTTATTTTCAAAATTCCTGTGAATAATGGTGAAAAGGAACCAAAGTTAGCTTACCTATGTAGTCCAACTTTGTATATTCAAAAAAAAAAAAAAAATCAGCATACTTAAAAGAATCCAAAGTCAGCTTCCTTGTGATAAAATAACATTTGTATTGATATCCATTTAAAAAAAATCGACTTAAAAGTAATCCTAAGTCAGCTTCTTTTATAACAAAAATAACCTCTGTCTCTGATATCCTGTCAGTAAGTTCAAACAATGAGTTTATTGCTCACCTGCCAGTTGTGTTTATTCACCACCCAGGCTTCTGTTTGCTTGGCATCTGTAGTCATAATTAATACATATAGGCATTGATGTCTGCCAGTAAATAGTATACAAAGCAATAAGCTATAATAATTTTTTGTAACCAATGCTGTGAAAAAATAATAATTTTTATTTGTGAGATACTGTCATAGAGTTGACCTGGATATAATACAATCTTAGTTATTTTGCACCTAACACCCTGTCATGTGTGAATGGCAGATGCCTTCACGCAATCGGTTAATTATTTCCCTCTCATTTGCAATTTTGTTAGACCCAGTTTTCGGATAACATATTAAAACCTTTGAGTACAATCAAGCATGATTTGTTTTCCTATGTTCACGTCACATCAATAAACAACGCGTCGCATGTTATCTGACATGCGATACACGCTACATTATGGATGCCTTTTGCTACATATACAGAGTTCTTGGATATATTTTATTCTTTAATGCTCATGATGAAAAAAGGAGGAATAAATGATAACAATACAAGGTTAATTTCTTTCATTTTATTATCAAATAAGCATTTTGTTTATTTTATTGCAAAGTGCTGTGGGGTGGGGTGCAAATTCAACACAAATTTATTTCGTTTCTTTAGTCTTGGGACATATGATCTAGGTGAAAAAAAGTGTCACCGTAAGTTTTGGGACAGGAAAATTTTTTTTTTTATCGTATCCCAATATATACGGTAAATATGGTAGTAATATATTAATATTAAGAAGTCTTTCTTACTATTATCAATTTGGGTCTTCGTCATAGACAATCTTTGATAACTCAAATGAATGGTGAATAATATACTTTGACATAGTAGCATCTTTATATTATGCACAGACTATAGGAAATTATGGGCTGGTGGCCAAAATTGCTGAATAATGTATATTGTTGTTATTATCATTATTATTATTAGTATGGAAAAAAGGTCTTAAGTCCACCTGAGTTGCTTTGTTAGCACTTGACTATGCTTAGTGTTGTCTGCAATGTCTGAATAATGTCACAGTGTAGATGAATATCAGAACTGAAGTCAAATTGATTTGTATCTAGGTCATATTATCTTTTGGTCTGCATTGTTTTAAAACACACGTTTGACATGACTTTAATCTGAGCTGTTCTTTATCAAAGGTATGGAGCCAAACTGAATCAGTATTAGGCCCAAGTTGTCCCAAACTTGGAAGTTGTCCATAATTTGAATTCTCTGGCATGCCTATGGGATGTGGCACCTAGTTCTGCAACAGGTGGATCATTTCCCACTTGGTTTTCAAACTCTGTAGTAACTACATGTCTGAAAGTCCATAAGTATTCTATTGAATGCAGTGTCTTAAAGTCCACAAGCATTCTATGGAACCCATTGCATTTGAGTCCAAAAGTATTCTCTGGAACACAGTGTCTCCCCTGCATATGTGTCCTAATGTATCCACCATATAGATGACTTAATATAAATACTTGAACACAAAACATTTAATATTGCTGGTGATGCTGCACTATTGCTGGTGATGCTGCACTATCGCTGCAATCATCACCACCAGAAATGTGTTCCCAAAATCTCACTACTCTAAAACAGATAACTTGAAGATATAATATCATGCCCCACCAATGAAAGTGAATCCACAGTAATTCTACTAATTTAAGGATGAAGAAGAAATATAATGAGGTCTCAATGTGGCAGTTATTAAAGGAAATTGTTGGTAAATGGAAGGTGAGAATTAAAGTATACCTACAGGAGATTTTCCAAGCTAAAAATCAAGAGATACATAAATGAAGATTTTACTGACCAACTTTTGTTGAATCCTACAAGCATTATTTTGACATACTATAAGCAATAGTGAATAACATTCAGCCCCTGTTTTGGCAGACCAAAATTCTCTGGACAAGGGTCAAACCTGAGGTGAAGGAATCCATTCAGTATTGTGGGGCACCTGCATTAAACTTTTGTATATGAATAATAGCCTGGTGCACACCGAAATGTGTAATATTTAAAGATATATTACAAGGGCTATATATAACAATATTGAAACACTAAATTATGTCATAATACAGTTGTGCCTGATTCAAATATAAACTATGCAAATCAACAATGGGATGCAAGTATAAAATGAAAATGTATGTTTACACACATAAGTGTAAAGACTGTCTGATAAAACATAAGACCCCCTTTCTGTTGAATTTGCCTTTAATTTAGCTGGTAATAAACCTTAAAACTGAGGTCAGACTATAGCATTGATGAATCTAGGGACATACAGACAGAGGGAAATGTACACAGATGCCAACTTGAGTGCTATATTAACTTTAACCAAGGCAGACCTGACAAAATCACCTGCAACGTTATACCATATTTACCAATGTACAATACACACTCAACCACAAACAGCATAAAAATGGATCCACCAGAATATTATACACTATTCTGCACCTAAATTCATAAGCAGAACGAACAGAGTAGAATCAGATCTGCCAGCACATTATACACTGTTCTACACCTGAATCAGTGCAGAATCAGATCTGCCAGCACATTATACACTGTTCTACACCTGAATCAGTGTAGAATCAGATCTGCCAGCACATTATACTGTTCTACACCTAAATCAGTGTCAAATCAGATCTGCCAGCACATTATACACTGTTCTACACCTGAATCAGTGCAGAATCAGATCTGCCAGCACATTATACACTGTTCTACACCTGAATCAGTGTAGAATCAGATCTGCCAGCACATTATACACTGTTCTACACCTGAATCAGTGCAGAATCAGATCTGCCAGCACATTATACACTGTTCTACACCACCTAAATCAGTGTCGAATCAGATCTGCCAGCACATTATACACTGTTCTACACCTGAATCAGTGTAGAATCAGATCTGCCAGCACATTATACACTGTTCTCACCTGAATCAGTGCAGAATCAGATCTGCCAGCACATTATACACTGTTCTACACCTGAATCAGTGTAGAATCAGATCTGCCAGCACATTATACACTGTTCTACACCTGAATCAGTGTCAAATCAGATCTGCCAGCACATTATACACTGTTCTACACCTGAATCAGTGCAGAATCAGATCTGCCAGCACATTATACACTGTTCTACACCTGAATCAGTGTAGAATCAGATCTGCCAGCACATTATACACTGTTCTACACCTGAATCAGTGCAGAATCAGATCTGCCAGCACATTATACACTGTTCTACACCACCTAAATCAGTGTCGAATCAGATCTGCCAGCACATTATACACTGTTCTACACCTGAATCAGTGTAGAATCAGATCTGCCAGCACATTATACACTGTTCATCACCTGAATTTATGAGTAGAATGAACAGTTTAGAAACAGGCCTATCAGTACATCATACACATGTACAAAAATTAGGATCCTTCATTCATCACTAGAAAAAAGAGGCATTTGAATAACTATAATCTGATTATACCTCCCCATGTGTTTGTACCCCCCAACTGATTTCAATAATGGAAATCTTTAATGTGATAAAAAGTGCACAGAACTAAGTGCATTCATTCAATGACTTATAATTTCTAATGTGAATGTGACCAGAGTGGCCCTTACACTGGCATTCTCTGCCTCTTTCATACTTAATGGACTTCCATACTAACACGGTGCCATGTTGCATACACTATGGGCAAGTTTATTTCCTCAGACAACATTGTGACATAGTTCATCATATTTGGTAACTGCCAGATAATTCCTCAAATTATCATAATGTTGAGAGTTATATCCTTTGCACACATGCACATAGAAATTACACCGCTTGTTAAGTCCAGGTAAAAGGCAAATTTTTAACTGTCATTCTTTTCCTTTGCTCGATTCGACATTGTAAATATCGGAAGCAGACGACATAGTATTTTCCTTCTATGTACATACATGTGTAGTCATGCATACACCCCTTTGCTCAAAATGGACTTGTCCAGGAACTGGAAAAAGATCTCAAGCATGGCCATCGTTTACATTTAAAACTTCTGTTAAGCATGAAATACGCAGACGATGATGGTTTTAGGGCCTCCCTGGTCACAGTCATGATAGAAATTATAAATCAATGAATGAACTGAATAAATTCTGTGCATTTCTGATCTAATTTATACTTTTCGTTATTGAAATCAGCAGGGGGGTACAAACAAATGGGGAGGTATAGTCAGACTATAAGTTGGATGAACAAATTTAACTCAATCTGCTGGCAGACCAAGGTCTGCACTATTTGGTGCTTGAATTCCTAAACAGAATGAACAGTGAATACCCTGATCTCCTAGCACAACCAAAAAACATTATACACAAGTGAGTCTACTGGACAACATCAAAGTGTGCACTGCCAATGCATGAAACACGTAATGACCCATACACAAAATTTATATTGATTATCACATATTATTATTTTTCACAATATTGAAGTCCATGTAATATTTGTGTACTTAAAAATAAAAATTATTATTATTATGGAGTAATGACTATGTATAAAGAGATCGGATCTGAAATTGATCTTTGTAACCTACAATATTTGCCTATCGAACCATACTATTATTAAGGAACAAAATAAAAACAGCTGGTAACATTTTTGTCTCATTTTGCCCATAACTATATACAGTACATAAAAATACTAAAATCTATATAATACTTCGTTGTTAGTAAATTTGTAAGAAAGAGAGAGATGGATACAACAATAATGTTGTGTCAGCAAGCAAGAGTGTGTGAATTCAAAGTGGCATTTCTTTCAAATAAAACCATGCAAACTTGGCTGCCTTGAGACTTTAGATCAACCCCTTCAGCCCTAAAATATATACAGAGACAAACACATTCAATGGTACAGTTTTACTTGGAAATTTGCCTTTATGCTGTGACAGCTTCACTCACCACACCAACAACAGCTGCTGCCTTACAGATGCCTATGTTGAGGTACTGCAGCGTGATCTCATCCTCTCCAGGGTGTGCTTTATATGTCTCAAATAGAGTGTCAAGCATCCACTCAAACTGCTCCCTCTCTGCAAACAGATCCGAAAGGCAAACAACCTGGAAAATCAATTATTTAAGCTGTAAAAAATTAACATACTCCAAAATATGACCCAAAAATAAACTGAGAACTTCCATAACTTTTGTGTTGATTTAGTTGAAAGTCTAATGCAGCAAGGATATATCATTCATGGTTAAAGGGCAAGGATACATCATTTACAGTTAAAGGGCAAAAATACATCATAAGCAGTTAGAGGGCAAGGATACATCATTCACAGTTAAAGGGCAAGAATACATCATAAGCAGTTATAGGGCAAGAGTTAAAGGTTAAAGATCAAAGGTTAAATTTGCTTCTTCAGACTTGAGAAAATCTGAAAATTCTGATTACAAACTCTGACCATTTTCCAAACTAGATTTATTTAAATTAGGATAACCATAGGCTATTCCTTTTAAATCTATTTGGGGGGAGAAACATATTTGTTTCTGTTCAGGAGGAGTCGGACTATACTTTTCTTCCTCGTTTGTTCTGTATGATTTTAATTCTTTTCTATTCGTGGCATCCATAACAGTGACACTAATAAATTTACAAAGATGCAACCCTGTTAAATGCTGTAAAAACTTAAATAATTAACAAACAAATTCAGTGAAGTTTTGTCCAATGTAAAAGAATTCAAAGAAGAAGTTTCAAAGACCATTGTGAAAGTCTTGTAGAGTTATTTGGTCAGACATGGAAAGATGGAAAGTAATACAGTTTCAAAGGCATTACCGTAGAATGCAAAAAAGGGAATAAAATTAATCAGTAACTTTGACCTTATAGTTGTGATACATGAGATGCTAATGAATTGTGAAACAAGTTTTCAATGGTTCAGCTTCATGCAACTTTAAAATATAAATGAAAAAACCCCAAATTCGAACCTTACAATCTTGACCTGTCACGCTGATGTTCAAGACAAGACCCAATTTTTAGAGTGCATTTCATCTCCAGTGAAATATACAAGTATACCAATTTTAAATGAATTTATCTTAGAAAACTCCAATTTGACTAAACCAAAAATACTGACCTGTGACCTTGACCTTTGAAAACGGTTCCAATTGGTGGTGATATATAATTACACCAAGCTTCATTCATTTATCTCAAATGGCTCTTATGCTAAAGAGCAAAAAGGCATGTGTGATGAGAAAACTTAAAATACTGACCAGTAACCTTGACCTTCAAGATTGAACCCGTAATGTGGTCAACAATGATGCAAAATGCTGAAAATCAAACCTGGCCTCATCAATATGAAGTCTGGTTGACAATCAAGGATTATAATAATGCTAAATGATAATAAAACTCAGATGGCTGATAAATGAACTTGACCATTTAAGTCTCAAACATCAACCTGCATACCAAGTTTTGTTGAAATCCAAGAAAAATTAATGGATTTATTGTGTGGAAACTAAAGTGGTTGTGTCTGACAATCGTTGGCTCTTACTCTGCTATACATTAATTCAGAATGCTGATAATGAACTCATGGAAGCTCTCATCAAGCGATTTGTTGTGTGGAAAGAAAGTAGCTGGGTTTGACAATCAAGGGCCATAACTCTAAATGATTATGCAGATGACTGACAAGTTAACTCAATCAAGGCCTCATCAATATCACGCAGCATACCAAACGTGGATGCAATCCCATGATAACTGAGTTACTGTGTGGGCTAAAACTCCCAAAAATGATTATGGAATGGTAGCCTTTGGTTACAACTGGAACTGACTCCTTTTGCTTGAAAAACTATATAGTAAAGATATCTATTTGTGGTAAAGGGGCTTTTATGGGAGAAATGTGTCTCTGCTCACACCACTGATTCTCAACAATTCGCTATCATGATGGGTCTTCTTGCCCTAACTAAATCTGTTGAATGCAAGTTTGGAGAAATCTTTCTTCTGAAAACTTTATATGGGCCAGAGATGCTGGTTCAGAGGGCAGGATTATTCTTGGAATGTCTGCCCCTACACTTAGGTCACTAATCAATGAAATTTTTGCTAGAGATTTGGAAAAGACAGCACTTAGACTTTGGAAATTAGAGGAGTCTGAGGTAAGGCATGTACATTAAGACTAGTCCATTTTGGAAAAAGGAAGCTGACTGCTGATTCAGTGGCTTTGCGATCTGGAGCTGGACAGAAGAAGATCAAGAGCTTGTCACAAAGACGTCCATAAGAGGTCAAACCCAGCTGGTGCAGATTCAACTGAAGAGAAAGGGGCAAGATGGCTACATGTATCTGGTGTGGAATGGCTGAACAGGGAGTCTGCTCAGAATTTTAGCCTGCCTGGGATGTGGCAGACTTGACTATGGAGAACTATGACAACACCACTTGAAAACAACTCAAACAGGAAAGCAGATCTTGGTTTTCCCCATGCATTCTGATGTAGATGTGGATAGATAAGCTGTTGGGATGAATGTGAGTACCCTTTAACGGCAACGTCAAATGATATTCATCTAGGCCTTCATCTCCTGGAGGTTGATATGCATGAAATACTCTTGATGGGGCCAAACTCCGCTCACCTTAAGTACTGTGTGTGATATGGAATTTTAATGTAGCTTTAACAATTTTACAGTCACATTGCCATGATGTCTGCAGTGTGGCAGTTTATAGTGATGTCTAGCACTGGGGCATCATGCTGCAGACACGTAGCATCCCACCCAGTAACATTATCCTGACACCAGGCCAACCAGTCCTAACACTAACCTCTTAATGTTGAGTGCCTGGCGAGGCAGCTGTTAGTACCATTTTTATAAGTCTTTAGTACGACCTGGCCGGGGTCCAAACCCACGACCTCCTGCATCTGAGGCAGATGCTCTAACCACTAGGCCACTGGAGCAGTCCCCACCTGAAGGAAGGTAGAAGGTTGTCACTGCAGACAGTCATGCTGATATCTGTGCACATTATGATTCTGAGTTAACTGTCTTCAGCCAGGGGAGGTCTTTCATTTTCTGAAGTGGGATCTAGTATAATGCAAAACATGAACCACTGCTTAAGTGCCACAAGGATTTTGTCTAAAGGGGGAAACAGAAAGAAAAATGTGATTGGGGGAAAAATATAAATATCTTTCTTCCTGCTCCACTCTGTTAGGACTCAACTGAAATCCAATACCTGAAACTATGTCCTGTCTAGTTTTACATGCATTAATCTGCTGATTATTTCTGAGCTTAATCTGTTCAATACCTGTGTATGAATATTGTTCTGTACTGAGAATCCCCATTCACAGTCTGCTGTCTGAATGGACACATGCAGAGCAAACTCGGACAGCATTAACAAATTGGGAAACTGTTCTTTATGGTTATGTACACTTTTCCACAGCTTCAAGATCATGTCCCTGTGATATCTCTGCTCCAAAATAGATTTTTCACTAACAATAACTCTGCCAAAGTTTCACTTTATTCTTGAATCAGTGTTCTGCTGACTGCTGTGCCAGATTTCTTATCTGCATTAGGGTTTTACGCCCATTAATGCCCATTAATGCCATTGTCTGCTTGTTGAGATATAGGTATTCTGATCAAATATCCTTGGTACTTAATTTTTTAAAAAATTCTTCTTCATCCCATTCATCTCAAACTTTGAAGTACTATATAGTTTTGTAGCACCAGATCCTTAGTGCTGAATTGCTTGAGAAAAGAGAAAAAAAAATTGCACTCTACTTTTAAATTACCTTTATTTTACTTAAGCTTGGTACTCTCCATTTATATGTAAGTACATTTAAATTTTGAAATATCGTTGACTGACATACCATCTGATTCGGCCTATCCAGCATGTACATGAGACTCATATTCAACACTTGATAGATTAAAGGTTAAATAAAAATTGTATACTGCACAGAGCACATTTTTATATGTGTGATTTTGAACTAATTTGCAGGAGGTTTTGTGCATCACTTATTTCCAAGTGAGTAAATTCATAAAAATTTTGTGACATTTGTGCACTCATGCATCCTGGCACATCTCTGCCATTTGGTCTTGTTATTAAGTTTCAGCCACCACTGGCAGAGAAGGAAGATCTGATGGGGTTTTATTCAGCAGTAGCACAAAGACAAAAAGTTATTTTGCTTTGGTTGACAAGGAAACAAAGCTGAAGCCAGAGTGAAACAAGGCATTTCATGCCTTGCTACAAAAGGCTGCTCACTTTGTGTTTCAAGAGGATGGCATGATCTACTTTTAAATGACACTGTGGACTCATCTCAGGTTCTCCATGCTGGACTGAAGAAATTAGTGAGTGTTAGCTGAGAAAGAGAGATATTAGTTGGCTCAAATCTTGGAAAGGTCTGGAAAAAGTTTCTGGGGTGGTTGTAGTGTGAATGAACTCAACCACCCCTAGTTTTGTGAAAAGAGCAATTTTGTTCTTTTTAGTGACAGCCAAGAGTCATTGGGGTTGAGTCTCATCTGTTCCATGTAGAAGTGTTAAAGGCTTCCCTCCACCAAGGGTTTTGGAAATGGAAATGGATGGCATGGGTATGGCATCATTTTCTGTGGAAGGCTGCCTAGCAGGAACTGGGTTGAAACCAGTCTTTTTTTCGTCATATCATCACTTACTCTGGGAAACTGGTCCCTTACAAATGAGGAAAATTTAAAGGTGGTGTTTCTCAACTTTAGCAGGGTCCAATCCACTTTTCTGGTCCCTCTTGGAATGTGCTCTGTGTCCTTAGGCCAGCATGAGATTTGTCTATCTGACCATGGACTAAAAGGCTGGAAGATACCTACTATATCTGGCCATGGAATAGGAGGCTGGAAGATACCGACTCTACCTGACAATGGAATAAAAGGCTGGAAGATATCTACTCTATCTGGCCATGGAATAGGAGGCTGGAAGATACCGACTCTACCTGACAATGGAATAAAAGGCTGGAAGATATAGTCTGCAATATGAGTATGGCCATGTGAATGTCTTTGAGCAGACTGGAGAAGGATAGGAATGTAACTCTTTCCGCAACCTGGATCACAGAAACAGTTATGACACTTGAGAATTGGTGCTGAACTACCCTGTTGAGCACAAAAGCCAAGTGCAAGACTGACTCTGAAGTATGTCTGTCAGTGGGGTTCTTTATGGGGTCTAGGCTTTGATCATACTGCATTGAGCCTATCATGATTACACTTCAAACAGTTGTTGCATGTTGAGAAAGGATTTCCAATCAATGAACATATAATATTGTATAATAACAACCCAAAAGTCTTCACATATAATAATTCACATATAATAATAAAAAAACTACTAACTTAAATGATAAAATGAGCAGCACCAATAATACAGTGTTAGAGCACAAAGTCAGAAACACAATAACAACTTCAAAACAATTCAAACAAATACTAATCAAAATAAGAAATATAACAAATACATTAATACACAATGCTATTATACTGACTTTCTATATGGCTGGGTCAATATAATGAAGATATCCAACGATTCCAAGCTATACAAAGTGGTACAATACTGATTACAATGATCACAAGCTTAAACAAGTAAACATGTGGCTGATGGCTGGTCACGCATTGCTGTTAAGGGGAGGTAATGGGTAAGAGTTTCCTCTCTTTGTTTTATGGTTTACAGCTGGGATTCCAGGGAAAGACTAAACTTTGGGATTTTTGGATACAAGAGGTAGCTGAGTTTATTTCCTCACATTAATGTGAAGTGGATCAAATGTAGAAACATTTGTGCCAAGTTTGAGCTGAATGGGCTGAAACTACTCTGAGGAAGAGGAAAAAACCAACAACACTGCAACTGTTGATGGCCTGATGATGGGAGAAACAATGGACAATGGTGAATGTACAATGCAAGGCTTTGCTTCAGTCTCACATACCCTTCTGACACAGGTGAGCTAGCTTTATCTTAATTGCAGTCAAATTATATTATACAGATTTAATGAAGATCTATATAATAGTTTATCTTATTTTTAGATATGACATATTTGATGGCAGCTCTGTATGACTGGTACAAAATTGCAAGGTCTTGATATAAGAATGCTTTCTGTAAAATTTATTATAATTCCATTGAGTGGTATTTGAGAAGATTTACGTAGATTTTTCAGTCTTTTATAACATTTACAAGCACTTTAAAAGGTCTATATGCAGTCTTCAAAGAATGCTGAAAACAGAAAATGTTGTCAGATGCACATTGGCTGAAGCACAACAAACATCAGGCCATACCATACACTCACTTGACCATATGGCCAGGTGTGCTAGAAATTTCAACTGATGCAAATTTTATTCGAAACGTTGGCATATATGTGAGATACAAGTTTCATTTAATACATTGTACAAATACTTTGCAACAGTAACTGGATGCTGGAATGGTAATTTGCAGCCAAGGGAATCTTAACAGAACTGCTGTGCTGCTTGGTAGGAGTTCTGTTTTTGCATAAATACACCAAAAGTGTATGAGGCTGAAAACTCATGGTTTTTTCCAGATGCATGTAACATCTGCAATGGTTTGACTAGAATACCAAAACTACTTACCGATTTTACAATTTCATTGAGCAGCATGAGGGGAGGTCTGGGACTGGCTCCTGGGGGAAGCCACTGTCCATACAGGTCCAGAAGAAACTGTAAACAGGAATGGACATCCAGCCCAGCTAGGGAGGAGGCATGGTCCCTGCTGGTCAGGCCCTGCGTGGAGGGCACCTGCTGTTGTGGCTTAATGACAGTATCATGGGAAGGGCTCTCCATGGAGTCTGTTGTATCAGACTCTGACATGACAGGCTCCAAAGCTCCAACTACTGACCAGATGGATTCCACACATATCTGCAAAGCATTTAACATATTAAGAAATTCAAATACTGTTATGTCTCAACTGTTTCCCCTTCCATGACCCAAAACTTAAGCATTGTGACAAGGGCAAAATGAGACACCATGACCTATTTTTATGGCTCTGCAGTGTATTTGAACAATCTTGAATGAAATGCCAGATCTGGAAAAAACTGATCACCATGACCTACTATTGCTGGCAGTAAGTGGTATTATACAAGATAAATATAAAGCTATCAACTTGCTCATCTGTACATGGAACAGTTTCAGGAAAATGGAGCAAAATGCAAAAACATAAAGTTGACATCTATACCCACAATGGCAATAAGAATACCAGCACCATCATAAAAGTGATCCTATGTCTTAATGGAAATGATGGCATTTATATTTAACATTTACTATTAAGTGCAAATATCTCCATGGAAACCAGTCAACTAAACATATAGCCACCATTTTTAAAGGATGAATGGATTAAAAGAGAGATACCTTAATATTTCAACAAACTCGGACTGATATTTGTTACCATAAAAAGCAATAATGCCATTACATTTACAAATAAAAATCTTGAAATGTAAAGGGAATGTAAATAGTGAAATCTATCATCTATCCTAACACAATGTGCATGACATCGAAAACTTTTCTCTCTAAATATCAACAGATTCCTCAATTTCATTTAGTAAAGTAATGTGGTAAGTCTGCTGACAATCTATTGATAGAATTGGAGATGTGTCATTTGCAAAATAGGTTAAGCAAAAGTTTATCTTCGATCTGGACTATAAAGAATAATGCTAATCCACTAATCCTTAACAATTCTAATAATGTATCATGGTTGCTAATCCTCTTGATCAGTAAAATGTTCTATTAATGACACATTAATTCTTTTAATTAGCAGTCATAAGTAATGAACTAATGAGGTATAACCACTGTTTAGGTTGCTATGTCGTAAGTACTGACTGTCAGAGCAAAAAAACTATACCATTACACATACCTGTCCCAGTGTGTAGTCCTCCATTCCTGGTTCTCTCTCCAGGTTATTATCAAACATGTACTTCAATTTGTCTTGGCCATCTCTACCACTGTTATTGCTGCCAAACCTGCTATATCTGCATATACATGTAAGTGTACATAACTGGTAGCTGAACTGCTATATGTATAAAACTTGATCTATATTATCACTACTTGCTTTATGCTGTGCGAAGTCATTGGTTTGCAAATTTTACCGACCAATAATCAACAAAAGTACTTTTGAAACTTTATATGATTGTTGCTAAAATTCTAAAATTTTAATGAAATCTATATACTGAGAGAGTACCCAAAGTTTAATTATACAATGTACATTTCATTTAATTATACAATGTACATTTCATTTAATTATACAATGTACATTTCATTTATTTCTGTCTGATCTGTGTGCTTAAGTTGCAGCAAGTATGTACTTGTCCTGTATGTACAGATAAAGAGTACAAACATGGGTATAAAAAATTTACTGCAAATATAAAGTCAATTAGAAAACCTCCATGAAGCATATTATAAAACTGAGATACAACAATGCACTGCTAGTACTGTACAGAGTGAATTACCATGCCTCACGAAGCATAATGACATTGACTGGAGTATTACTGTACACTGAATTATCAGACAAACCAATGAAATTTTTATTAACTATTTACTGCAGAGAAGTACTCTATAAATAATCATATATAACCTCCAACCTGGTTCTGTCCACAGTACTGGAATATGACAATCTATTGGCAAAGGAAAGTTGAGAAATTTGAGTTTTTTAGCCGACCATGTGACTTCTGCAGCACTTCTGGTACTCAAATAGTAACTTCCAAAATATCACCCATATTTTTCATCTCTACAAGAACAACGCGTGCTTGACACTGTTTAAGAATCCTGTTGTTGTGAGAAGATGGAAGATGATGAGTCTACACAGAAGATAATTCAATTCTTCAATTTATAAATAGCAAAAGAGTTGATATATCCTTGTGAAAGGTTGCAGAACAGCTTGGTGTCCACAAATCCACACTAGGTGTTTTTTAAGTTTTAATCTCACCATAGTACATGTATCTGCACCATTATATAGCATTTATATGTAGCGCATTCTTCTACATAACTGGCCAGTTTCTTTTATCTATGTATGTGTCATTTCCATCTTGTAGTAAATGTCAAGGTCAGTCAAGCGTTTTCTCAAGAACATGTGACAATGTGAATATTTACTTTTGAACCCTTTACCTCATGCAAGCGCCTTTGGATGCCTCTACTCCATTCGCATGGAAGCACCTTTGGACGCCTCTACCCAATTTACATGTAAGCACCTTTTGATGCCTCTACACCATTCTCATGGAAGTGCCTTTTGACGCCTGCTGTAAACATCAGCCATTTTGAGCTGGTTTTTGTAGCGCCACCTTCGGGGAAAACCCCTATTAGATACTACATTTATTGGTGTGAATGACCATTATGTCAGATCATGTGGTCGCTGTTTTTGCTTCGGTCGAAATCTGCTATTTAAAGTAACTGGGTCGTATTCTCCATGCTCCAAAATGGAGGTCGCAGATTTCGTTCAGTACTTACTCGAGTTTTCACAATTAGAATCACAACTATGAAAGCTTCATTAACTTAGGTAAAGGCTCTGATATTGATGTAGGCAGCAATTAGTTTTTATAAATTATCAAATTCAGATGATTTAGTGATGTAGACGCAAAGAACTTGTAAATTTCGAGTATGAGAAATCGCAGCTACGGTTGGTCATGCAGCTTCTCTGACTTGACAGTGAACGAGTTCTCTCAAGATTTTAAATCACATAAAAAATTCTTCCGTGAAAAATAATTATACAGCTATAATAATCGGATTTTACTCTTAAACCTTTCCATACATAGTATATGTGTACCAAATATGTAAAAAGGTTAAAATTGCTGTTAAACTTAACATACACTACTACACTGCTTAACAGTTAACAGGCAGCCTAAGTGTATGGAGTCGAATAGGTAAAAGGTGTTCTATTTATAGTGCACTGCACTGGGTAACTTTGCTACATGTATATCGAAGGGCTAAAAAGCCATACACTCTATGAGGTAAAGGGTTAGAGCAAGTATATATATATATATATATATATATATATATATATATATATATATATATATATATACACTTAGTAGTTACATTTAAATTATAATATTTTTATGTATCTGTGATCCACCATCTTTCAGGTTCTAAGTTAACTTAGAGCATTTTCAAAGATTGCTGATTTTAAAGAATCTGCTCTTCAGAGATTGTTTTGATGCCAATTTTATGGTGAATAGGTGTTAGTTATTAATAATACAACTCGTTTGGTAACTCTAATTATGACCTTGTAGTTTGAAGGTGCCAATAAAGATGAAATGAAAACAAAAGTTTAAATAAATATAGTGTGATTTCCTTTAAAATATACCATAATTTATCTTATTGTTTTACTTATTTTAGGATATTATATTTGTGGCAAGCTCAAATTTTCCAAGGGAAGGATCAAATTTCGTCAGCTTGCCCCAGGCAACTTGTCTAAAAAATTTGGAAATCCCAGCTGTACTTGCAATAAAAATAGCTAAAAATAGTCAATATTATTTATGAAATAGTCATGTGCCATGTTACACAGATATTCAGTTTTTAAACAGATTTTCTGTGGCAACTATTAAGTTCTAAAAATGTTAAAACTTATTTATCTTTCAGATATGGTGACATAAAAAAGTTGAGGGAATTCATAGACCTGTAGGTCAAGATCTTCCTGACTCTATTTGTGGCTCATAAGGAAGAAAGATTAACCAAGTTTCCTTGGTTTGAGGCAAATAAAAATATACATGCATCTATGTAACTCCATCTGACTATTTCCTCAGTGCATGACAACAGCTGACTGCATGCTAAAATGAACCCCAAGCAACTCCTCTTCACCATTCATGGCTATTCATTTACAGCCAAGTCCACTGAAACAAATACAGCTAAATGCCGTGTTCAAGGGCATTAACAGCACTGACCAGGGCAGGGCTCAAACTCATGACCTAAAGAAAGCCCATTAAAGGCATTATGAGTAATTATAGGCTTATTCAACATATCTTGCTTTACTTATGTAATATGTGCCTCTTTTGTGTTGGCCTGAATTATTATACAGTCAGATCCACTTATCTTGACCTCGGTTATCTTGAGAACCTGTGTATGTCAACCGTTTTGGTCCAGTCCCAAAAAAATCCTTCTTTGTTATGCTAATTTCTCCCCGCTTATCTCAACCTGTTAAGTCGATAACCCCGTTATGTTGGGCATAAGTTTTGGTCCAAAGTAACATCTGGACCCGCTTAATTTGACGAAATGCAACTTTAAATGTCCAACTCAGAGAAATTTTACAACAAATGATCTTGATTTTCTGCTACTACCTGTACCTCATACTGAAAGGATGGCAAAAGTTGGTACAAGACCAAATTTTACCATTACAAATACTAATTAACTAATCTCATCAGTGCATGGTTTATCACTTGCATAAAGTGGAGGAAATTATGTTGTAAACAATACCTTAGAGTAAGGAAAATGAGTGAATGCATTTCTGACCGTTATGGGAGCTGCGTTCATAATGGACAGCGACACTTGTCAACACCACGACAATCTAGTTCGTTCCACACAGCATTGCATATTTTATCTTATTTGTAACTCAGGACCATTAAATGTAGCTAAAAATAACTAATTTGTTTTACACTATATAATTAAAATGAATTATGTACTTTTAGCTACAGTTAATGATGCTAACCTGAAAATTGACAGAATTACAGATAGGATAAAATTCACGGTGCTCTTTGGAACAGACTAGTATAGGATAAAATTCACGGTGCTCTTTGGAACAGACTAGTGGAATCGCATTCCAATATCATCACATTTGGTCACCAGCTTGATTCATACAGAATTAACAACTTTGGTTCAGAGTGCACTTATAAAGTATATAGTTCAATTGTTTCCATGCTTGGAGCGAGTGCACATCTTCAAAGACATCGAGGCAAATCACATGACTTACAATCATCTATAAATAGAAACCGGCAAAACTCCAAACCAAGCTGGTACCCCACCCCCACCCCCCAGGCAACAAAGATCTGGTTATTAATTTGTTTTGAACAAAGAGTTAATTAGTATTTTTAAAAATTCATAGCGCCCAGTATTTTTTTATAAATGAAGTTGTCCATTGCTGTGTCATGATTACGGATTCTTCAACGCAAATGGAATGAAGCAGAAAGTGACAGATAAGAGTAACGTCTATGAAACAGAAAGAGGATTGCTTTCATTTGTATTGTTTTATTCTGAATCAGATATCAAAGCTTTGCAATCCTTCAAAGTGATAAGCCGACTTTCCTTCTGGTGCTGTGTTGTTGCCGACGGCCACTGATCAAAGTCGGGAGGGATATGAGACTACAACTGTATGAACAGATTAAGTGGGCTTCTTAGATAATTTGATGTTGAGACAGTTAACTTTAAACACTTTAAAAATATTGTAAAGTTTGTTGGTCCACAAGTACCAACAGCCTCATCTTTTTTTTTCTGGTACAGAGGCAAATTTTATCGGTAAAACCCAGCATACTGTAAAAGAACCTCTGATGATCAACAAAAGCAACTGAATTTCACGCACAAGTTTGGTCAGTTACATTTTGTTACAAGTAAGAGTTAACACTAACAAAAGAAAAATACTTTCTTTAAAAAGTACAGTCCTACATGTACATGTACTTAAATTGGCCTAGATTTTGGTCAGCTTGAGAAAACCATTGCCTTGCTGAGGCTACAAAAGGGATGAGGCTATCACAGGGAAATAAAAACAAATTTAAACCACTGACATTATTACAGTAACTTAAGACTTTTTAAAATGTGTAACTTGTTACTTAATCTCATTTAAGATCTCCAATCTTTTTTTTCCTGCAGGACTGAATTATTATTTTTATTGTGCATTAGAAATGCGATTTATTTTTAGAAATAAAACTAGTCATTTTTGGTACTTCAGATGCATAATCATTGTTCTGCAGTAGATTTATCAACTAAACCCCGATATCTCGGGACCTGGTTTGTCGACAAATTTTTGACACCCCTGACATAATCACGATAACTGGGTTTGACTGTATATATGTATTATCATAAATGTCATATGAGCTTATAATACTGTTTTTATGTTGCTTACTGTATGTTTTATGTTGCTTACTGTATGTTTTATCTCTTGTATTTAAATTTCGTTACTATTACATGCTGACTTTAAAAAATAGATAGTAGCATTACTGGTTTCTTATTGTGAGTCTTAAGTGCCTACTACTGGGTCAAACTGCTTCGAAACAAGATATATGACCAGTCATGCTTACCTATGACAGCTCAGGTGTTGAACTTCTTGCTCCACTATCCCTCTAATGACAGTCAGCTTCTTCCCACATCTACATAACATAAATAAAAGACTAAGATATTGGAATTAACTGGCCAAAGTAAGATGAAGGGGTTTAAGCCTCAAACTGGTCAAATGTCCGACAACAGTCTACAATTTTTCTGAACCTCTATATCTTTTCATGTTTGTTTATTTCTTTCTCATTTTCATTCATTCTTTATCTTTAATGTTTCTTTTTCATTATTCCTATGGAAGGGTGGCAAATGAATATTAAACAATGATAAAAATAGGATGACAAAAGTACAACCTTATTTGTAGAACTGTAATAAGAAGGATCACCTGGTGTGAAGAAATCCCAACGGTTTATCTCGAGGCTGGACATCGTATGTTCCATTCACTGGATTTCCAGGACATGGGACAAGAAGAGTCTGGACCAACATAGCTGTGATAGCCCTGACTGTCAGCACCATTCCCTGAGACCGCTCAATCTCTTCCTGGAATATTATGCAATAGACGTGTATTCATACTGCTAGGACTTGTCTGCTCTACTGCTGCTGCTGCATGACATCCCTCTTCATCTTATTTCTCACCCTTATTGTGAATCTAGCCCTGGCCCTTACTATGAACCTAATTGGGAACCTAGCCCTGGCCATTATTTAACCCTTATTCTGAAACTAGCCCTGGCCCTTGCTATGACCCTTATTCTAAAACTAGCCTTGGCCCTTGCTATGACCCTTATTCTGAAACTAGCCTTGGCCCTTGCTATGACCCTTCTTCTGAACCTAGCCGTGGCCCTAACTATGACCATTATTTTGAACCTAGCCCGGGTCCTAACTCTGATCCTTATTCTGAAACAAGCCCTGGCCCTTGCTATGTCCCTTATTCCGAACCTAGCATTGGTCCTTGCTATGACTGTTATTCTGAAACTAGCCCTGGCCTTTACTATAACCCTTATTCTGGACCTAGCCTTGGCCCTTACTATGACCATTATTTTGAACCTTGCCCTGGTCCTAACTCTGATCCTTATTCTGAACCAAGCCCTGGCCCTTACTATGATTCTAATCAAAACAGTATATTACAACAATTTATTTTTGCTATCATCAAGTAGTAGTGTTCAAGCTGGATGTATCCAACAAAGTTCAGGAAAGTATATGGGTCAGTTTTTCATAAATGCAGTTAAATACAAACACTTCATGCTAACACTCGAAGTTAATAATGGTAACAACAATGATACCAGATGGAAAGTGATATCAAAATGCTTGACAGTTTAGCACTTTTACACAAAGGAACCAAAAATCATTAAAAGCTAGAATTCTGTGCAATGCTATGTCTTGTCTGTTCTACTTTGGCATATTCCCAAAAATCATGCATAGTCACTGAAGCAAGAAAAGTAGATCCCTGAGGCAATTAATATCCCTAATATACATAAACACATCAAATTTCATTGCTGTACAACAACATAACATAATTACTTAAGTGTGAAAAGTGGGTCACTGTGGCAGCTTTTACTCAAGCAATTTTACAAGTTTGGTCCCTGCTTTGGCTACTGAAACTGTATCCCTGAGTTGGAGACTTTTATGACATTAAACCTTTGGCTACTGAAACTGTATCCCTGAGCAGGAGACTTTTATGACATTAAACCTTTGGTTACTGAAATTGTATCCCTCTGGAGGAGACTTTATTGAAATCAACCTCTGGCCACCAAATTGTATCCCTCTGCAAGAGACTTTATTGAAATTAACCTTTGGCTACTGAAATTGTATACCTCTGCAGGAGACTTTATTGATGCTAACCTTTGGCTACCAAAATTGTATCCTTCTGCAAGAGATTTTATTGAAATTAATCTTTGCCTTCTGAAATTGTATCCCTCTGGAGAAGACTTTATTGAAGTCAACCTTTGGCTACCAAAATTGTGTTCCTCTGGAGGAGACTTTATTAAAATTAACCTTTGGCTACTGAAATTGTATCCCTCTACAGGAGACTTTACTGTTTAAACCTTTGGCTACTGAAATTTTATTCCTCTGCAGACTTTATTAAGTTAACCCTTAGGCTGCTGTGTACAGTTACTATCAGATAGCTTCTAAAGAATATGAGGATTTCATTAATTTAGACAGTTCATATGTTATAACCAGTATTTTAAAAAGTTAGCAGCTACTACCATGAAAGCTTTGAAAATTGGACTCACCTCAGGGGAAGTACCCTCTTCTAATCCTGTCCCAGGATTTAGAACCCCTAGCAGGCTCATCCAAGTTTCCTCAAACTCATGTCTGGAAATCCATCCTACAGGGAGACAAAAGACAGAATGCTTGTTCAATTTAATTGTTTTAATATTACATTTCATCACATGGCTGATTTCATTTAAATACTAAAATACCCATATCACAATTGTAATATGTGTAGCATGTATAATTATCCATAATAATGTAAGAACTGACATGACATCATGCATGGTAAACAAGTAATGGCAGAGGCTTCTGAGTATTTTTTAAAGTCATTTAAAGATGCTATTCTGCATTTCATTTAATAAGATCATAATTTTAAATCATGTAATAAACCAAACCTTACATTTGTACTCATTCCAAATTAAATTCATGGAACTCAAGGGTCAATTTTAATCTTTTGCTCCCAAGGTTTGAAAAATTGTTCAACTCATTTCATAAATTTCATTTGAACTGAGAACTGTACCACTTTATACAGATTAAAATAATTAAAATTTGCTATTAATTTTGGTGATTTTATTGCAAATTTTAATTACATCTGAAAGGGAGCTCTTTAAGTATGTTTTTAATATTTTACAAGAAATTCCTCTATTTTAAAAAGTTAATACACTAATGTACAGGAAAAGGAATTATACCCAACAGGTTGATTATCTGAAATGCATAAACCATGACTGAAAAACCAAAACAGCTAAAAACAGTAAGCTAGATATACACCTCTCTCTTGAAAACTCATGCACAACAGGGTCTAAAATCATAGACTGCACTATAAACAAAGGCACAAGTTATCGAGGGACCTAAATTTTGTCTCGATGGTTTTTGTTGTTGTTAATTCACAACAAAACAAGATTTTTTTTGAAGAAAAAAAAAACGGGGACTTTTATTTCATGCAACAACCATCAACATCGAGACTCAATTTTCTTTAACTGTTTAGTTAGTAATATACTGATGTCATGATTTCATTGCAAATAACAGTGAAACTTATTCTCATCCTTGAGGAAATCTCTGAATGTTAATTCAGGAATTTTAAGTTAACTACAAACTCTGGAACTCACTTTTCCACAATGAAATGTATCTGATAAATAAAGCTTTTTATTCACCAATGACTCATTTCACCTGGCTGTCTTGCCATCTTCACTCACATCTGTGAATTGAGTAGGCTAATTTACAGTAATTTGATTATAGTACTTACATAATTGTATTAATAACAGTGTTTGAATGGCCAATTGAAATGAGTTGACCCAACACACGACTGTGATTCCTGGCTCATATGCTGGCAAGATCTGTATGCCTTTTAACTTTTGATTTATTCCACCCCCTTTATTTGATTTGATACAAAAGAACATAATGCGATAATATAAAGCAGGTCTTTGTTTTTTTTAATTTTCTTAAAGATACATTCTGCCCTAAAGCAGCTTTCAGTAAAAAAAAAACGTTATTTGTTAACCTACTGTGTACTAAAAAAGCACTTCTATATTAACAGTTAAGTGTATAAAATAGGTGTACTAGAAATGCCCTCCTAGATCAACACTTAAGTGTATAAAATATTTCAACTAGAAGTGCACTCCAATATTAACAGTTAAGTACATAAAGTATCTAAAGTGCACTCCTAGTTTAACATTTAAGTGCATAAAATGTGAACTAGAATTGCACTAATATATTAACACTGAATATATCCACTTCTGAAGTGTATAAAATATAAATGCACTAACAGATTAAGAATGAAGTGTGTATATAATATGTGACTGTCATATTTTGTTTAGGCACAACCATAGGTTTTCACCAATTCAAAAGGTTTTTTTTTTTTTACAACCTCTGAGTTTTTACTAACCATGAGTTTGAAAAGCATACTGGAAATATATTAGTTTCTACATTTTTAAAAATACTCATCATGTCTTCTCTATCATAGATACAAATGAACTTCTAACTATTTATGAAAACACCAATTTCAGAAAACTTTAGCTTATCGCTATTACACCTGTTAATAAGTTTTAAATCTTTGCTGGTCAGGTCCTTCATGCCAAACACTTCTTTAAACCACACTAATATCACTGCTATATTGAAACCTTCAACATTTATCTACATTTAGTATGTACAAGTAAAAGAGATTTTCTTTCCAAAGTAAATCAAATACCTTTACTTACCAATGGAGATAATTCTAAAGATAAACTCCTTGAGTACTTCTTTGTCCTGCAGAAAGTCAATAGGCAAGGGAGGCAACTTTGTCTTACACTCTCCACTGGGAGTGGGCACCCAGCCCATCTTCCACACAATGGGGGGTGTCAGTGCAAAACTGTTCAGGACTGGAAGCCTAGCCAAACCTGCATAAACAAGGATCCTTTTCTGACTTCACGTTCTTCTTTTTTAAAGTACACATCGTTCTTTACAACAGGAAATTTACAATTTTATTTTAATAAACAAAATTAACATTTTATAACTTCTGCTAGAGAATGTGATTTAAGAGAAATAATCCATGTTTCACAGCTTCAAAGCAACCAATGACTGACATAGCCATGATCACAACCATGAAAAGCTTCAAACGGTTAAAGTACTGCTTGAAAATATAACTATGCAACATACATAATACACCTTCCTGCTGCGACTGCATTCATAAAGTTTGGTCAGAAAATATTTGAAAATGACACATTTAATGTAATCAACATTTCTGCACATTTGACCTCCTTCCATGGACCCAAAAGAGAGGAAGCAAATGATAATACCCTTCTTGTAGACAGATACCCCAAGAGCAAGATAACTACAGTTTCATGAATTTCTGCTTAGCAGTTTAGAATAAGTGCTTACAATTGATGGCTGAACAGATGGATGGACAGACATGAGGCATTATAATGGTCTCTGCTAAAGCAATGGGACAACAAAATTTGATAACTCTGACATCATTTAGAATTGTCTGGTCTAAGACAATCTCAAGATAGTTTTTCATGCACCCAATAAAATTATGTGCATTTCATATTTAAGGTAAAAAAGACGTGCTGTAAAAAAAATACAAGAAAAATTTCACATTTATCACATCATTGCAAATGAATATACATTAAATGCAATAATAATGGTCATTTGGGACATACTGAGATACCACTGCTCAATGCGGACAAGTGCACTTACGCAAAATAGATCAACAATAAATAACTTTTACAATGTATTCTTGAATTGTGCTGGAAAAAACTTATCTATACTGATGTGTATTTTAAAAACAGATTTCATTCTGTTATTGATTTGCTGCATTAATTTGTTATCAATTTAGTACTGATCTGTTAATACCTTCTTCAATATTAATATATTTTTATTCATTTTGTTAAAGAAATATACTTCAACTTAACCTGATTTCAGCATTCCCGGCTTCCATCGCTTTCAGCTAACTGAAATGTAGGCCAACCAAACTTGAAAACAAGTCCATTTGCTTGTGTGAGAATTTGAATTTATTAGAAAAAAGGCATGAGAGTAAGTAAAGTCTGACTAAAAAACATTATTACTATAATCTGTAGAAAAGTGTTGTCATGGGATGCCAAGTATGTGAGATATTCCAGAAAATTCGACTTTTGTTACAATGTTAGTGGACATCAAAACACGCTACACAGTGCTGTTATTTAGACAGTAAGACATCGACCATCAAAACATAAATATCATAGTCCATGTCTTACACTGAAGGACTAATTCAGTACGTGACATAAAATATGAGTGTACCTATAATAATTCCTTGAATCTCTGCTCTCAATGACAGAGGCAGTCCAGAAGTATTGTAGCCATCCCCTCTCACCTGCTGGTTCTGAAGATAGTGCACTAATTCAGAGATCTGATCGCATACCACTGTCACATGATATAGCTCTGAAAGGATACAAATAATCTCCTGTTTCACAGACAGTAATCAAGAACAAGAAAATCCAAGCATATTACCCTATCTGTATGGGTTGCTGAATTTGTACTGGAATGTATTAATGTGGACAGACTGTTTCAGAAGTGGCTAATGTACTTCTGAGTCAGTCTGCCAAAACCACCAGTTCACATGAATACTTTTCAGTACAAATTCAATAACATGTTTGGTTTGTAACTTTTGATAACAGATGCATTTAAGTCTAGATGAGTTCTTAATCTACTTCCTACATGGAAACTCATTTTCATACCACCAAAAAGAAGTCACTCTTATAGAGCCACATTATTTAAAACCTTGTGAGATAACAACTATTGTGTCACAACTGGCACTAAAACAGAAAGCCAACCAACATAATACTCCACCCTGAAAATTCAATTTCAGCTTGAGGAAAATGAATGAAGACCCCTCTGCATTTTAAATTCAACTTTTTAGCCCGAGGCAAAAACTTAAGACCCGTCCACATTCTGAGTTCAACTTTAGCTTGAGGCAAAGAATTAAGACCCCTCCCCATTTTGAATTCAATTTTAGTTTAACGCAAATAAATAAGACCCCTCCCCATTCTGAATTTTTCAACTTTAGCTTCAAGCAAATAATTTAAGAACCCGCCCAATTTAAATTCAACTTTAGCTTCAGGCAAATGATTTAAGACCCTTCCCCATTTTTTCAACTTTACCTTGTGGCAAATGATTTAAGACTCCTCCCCATTCCGAATTTTCAGTATATGAAGCCTACTCATACTTACTTCTTTATGACATCACATAATATTGATGACATCAACTGAACTATGCCTTGCATTGCATGTAACTGTATTCACAGTTATCAGTGCATTATAAAAATTGACTTAACTTTGTTTTCACAGATTTTCATCAATGTTCTTAACTTTCAAACTTTGTCACTCAAGGAAGATGGTTGTTGTTGTTGTTGTTGTTGTAGAGTTTAACGCCATTTTTCAGCACAAGATAGGCTATACATGGCGGCCAGTATAATTGGTGGAGGAAGAACCCTGGAAAACCCCGGGAAGAACCACCGACCCACGAGAAGCTACTGGCAGGCTTTCTCACATACCAACGTTAGCCAAGCCTGGGACTCGAACTCACGCAGACAGAGGTGAGATGGCAATGATCCGTAACGGTGAGCGCTTTAGACCACTCGGCCACTCGGGGCCCCTCTGGCAATTGTGTATCATGACACATACTCAAGCAACATTTATATATACTGTCTCCTTGTACCTACTACATCGACCCAATTACATGCTACAAATATTCTTTTAATACACTGTCTCCTTGTACCTACTATATCAACCCAATTACATGCTACAAATACTCTTTTTATACACTGTCTCCTTGTACCTACTACACTGACCCAATTACATGCTACAAATACTCTTTATATACACTGTCTCATTGTACCTACTACACTGACCCAATTACATGCTACAAATACTCTTTTTATACACTGTCCCTTGTACCTACTACATCGACCCAATTACATGCTACAAATACTCTTTTTATACATTGTCTCCTTGTACCTACTATATCAACCCAATTACATGCTACAAATACTCTTTTTATACACTGTCTCCTTGTACCTACTACACTGGCCAAATTACATGCTACAGAAACTCTTTATATACACTGTCCCTTGTACCTACTACATTGACCCAATTACATGCTACAAATACTCTTTTTATACACTGTCTCCTTGTACCTACTACACAGACCCAATTACATGCTACAAATACTCTTTATATACACTGTCTCCTTGTACCTACTACACTGACCAAATTACATGCTACAAAAACTCTTTATATACACTGTCCCTTGTGCCTACTACACAGACCCAATTACATGCTACAAATACTCATTTTATACACTGCCTCCTTGTATTTACTACATTGACCCAATTACATGCTACACTGTTTTTATATACTGTCTCCTTGTACCTACTACACAGACCCAATTACATGCTACAAATACTCTTTTTATACACTGTCTCCTTGTACCTACTACACTGATCCATTTACATTCTGCATTCTTTCTATACACTGTCTCACTGTTCCTATTACATCAACCCAATTACATGCTACACTCTTTTTATACACTGTCTCCTTGTACCTACCACACTGACCCAATTACATGCTTCAAACACTCTTTATAAATGCAAAGAATTTTATTACAATAGCAATTAGTAATCCTTGAATGTAAATTTTAAGTAATCTCAAATGTACATTATTTTCTGGTGAATATATTTTCCACCTGAGTACTGTTTACATTTGTACTCTTATTCCACAACATACATAGACTGATCCTTATGCCACATCCCTTAAAAGTTTATTTCATATCCTGCTTAAAAAATGTCCACCATCCCTCCACTTTTAAACATAAGTGCCTACCTTTGACTTAGATTATCCAATAAAGGAACCCAATCAAGAAAGCACATATGACATCCTATAACTGTCCAATATTACATACAAAATATCCAAGGACAGACAAACTAAAAAAGAAGTAAACCATTATGTTGCTAGGACTACAAATTGACTCAATACACATATATATTTTGGTCAGAAAAATACATCAGCATGTGCTGTGTTAAACACCCAAAACCTCAGCAATTTTTCTATTATTATCTTGAGTGGACCATATCAACAAATGAGAACTGTAAAATATATTTACAGTGGCAGATCAAGAGTGAGTTGCTACCTGAGTAAGAAAAGTCAACATCATTTAGCAAAATTATTTCAAATGGTCACTGCATGAATAAGAATTATTCTGGCAGCTTGATTTTATATGCATGCACATCCTGACTGTAGTATGAAACTGCAAATTTGTAGCAAGTGCTGTATTTATATTTTCTGTGATGTAAACAATACATGCCAGCTCATGGTAAGGAACTAACAAATGATCAGGTGCAGATGACAGTTCAGTGATAACAAACCTGTATTAATGGATGCATGAATGTAAGGCAGATGGACAAACAGTTGACCAACAAAGCTGAAAACAGACATCCTCAAGGTCCCAAATATGCAAATGTCATACACAGAACCAGATCTGCCAGCACATTATAAACCAGCATATGGATGCGACTTATAGTAAGTACAAACGGTAAATCAAATATGGCTACAAATGATCATTATAATCATTTCTCAAACCAAATTGCAAAATTTAGAAAGATCAACAAATAAGTACCTTAAGAATATCAAGAAATTTATCTGCATACTGCCATAGCGACATTCAAACTAATATGAAGTAATGTTTTAATGGAATTGACCTATTGGCAAATTTCAATTAACTATGACTTAACAGTAATCCCAGTGACCAGTGAACTATCTGTCTCAAGAATAATTCCAGTGACTAGTGAACAATCTGGCTAAAACCAAAATTCCAGTGATCAGTGAACAATCTGTCTTAGAGATCCCAAACAACCGAGCTTGAGTTTGAGATTAAGTTAGAAGCAACCATTCTAGTGTAACAACATTTGTGATTAGTCAGATCAAAATCTCCAATTTAAACTTATGCTCAAGTGTATTATGATTTCCAGGTCTGACCATCAACCACCTACAAATCCATGTAGAATTGCCTATACCCTGACTGTCAACCATATACGGATCCTTGTAGAATTGCCTATACCCAGATTGTCAATCACCTACAGATCTTTGTACCCAGAAGTTTGTCTTATCTGAGACAAAATAGAACCAGAGAAAACCCTGACACCTTGGAAGTACTCAGTAACATGTTCTAATGCACAGTTTGGAAGTCTTTACTCAATAACATGTCCTAATACACAGCTTGGAAGTCTTTACTCAATAACATGTCCAAATGCACAGCTTGGAAGTCTTGACTCAAAAACATGTCCTAATGCACAGCTTGGAAGTCTTGACTCAATAACATGTCCTAATGCACAGCTTGGAAGTCTTTACTCAATAACATGTCTTAATGCACAGCTTCATTATAACATTTTTCATGAGTGTCTCGAAATTTTTAAGATATATACACAAATGTTAGTAAAGTGTATCCTCAAATTTTGAAATGAAAATCTTTAAAACTCCCTAATAAGTGACTCACTCAGCTCCTGGATCACTGTAGCTGTATTTGTTTTTGGTTGTCACAAATGGCGTGCAACAAGTATGCTGATTGGTGGGATGACAAACCCATTAGCAAAGCCAATGCTCTGCTGTGTGTGTGTGTCTGTGTCTGTGTGTGTCTGTGTGTGTGTGTGTGTGTGTGAGATGCTTAAAAAAAACTGACTCATGACTCACCTCCTGGAGGGATATTCCTATATCTGTTTTTGGCCATCACAAATATGATCAATGCAATAAACATGCTGATAAGTGGGACAAGAAATCCATAATCAAAGCCAATGTTCTGCTGTATAGCTGCCACACCTGAGTAGGCTACCATAGCACCTACATTGATGAACCAGTAAAACCTGAAATAATCCAGGAATTTCTATAACACTGCTCATTTAAGTCATTACCCAGTATGTGAAGAATTTTTTGTGATAATGCTCCCAATAATAGAGTTCACCTGAAAATGTTATCTGTCAGTTTAAGGTTATAGCATACTCTGGGGTGGATATGTAGAATAATTTTTTATTTCTTGACTATTTGTGTCATTAGCAAAACATGAAATCCATGAGGCTCATATTACATACCTCTGGTCTGCTGATTTTGTGATCAGTTTAACTTATTAACTGATCTATGGTCTGTCTGAAAGGACTCAAGTATTTGACTTTTCAACTCAAGAAAATCACTCAACAGAATGACATTCATTTACAGTAGTATAAATAATTGCTCAATGCAAGTTGTCTTCAATATCATCCATATGTCACTTGGTCCTCACTGTTATGGACATCTGTATCATCTATTAAATTTATAATATAGTTTTTATTTAAGTCATTTGGGTTTATGATAGTTATATTTTAAATTCTTAAATTCAGTGGCTGACTTGTGTTATGGTAAAGTACATGTACACTATATAGAAATCTCATTCATAACAAGGCCGATTGCCGAGGTCAGGTCATCAGCTATTTGGGACAAGTATGCCATGCATTAATTCAAATGGAGATCACAAAGTGTCACTGAAATTAGTACCTACAGCCTATACCAGTTATTTAAGAGTCACTGAGAAGAAATGGTGATTGATTTATAATATTTGTTCATTGGATTTAGCAGGTTGGAAAATCGTTAATTTAAACAGTCAGTACCTACTGGATTATGTGAATTTATTCAAGGATTTGAATATTTAAAGAATTTTATTGGATTATATAAAACTTTCAAGAACTTCACTGATATTCTGTGTTTACAGGATTACACTGAAATAAAATCATTTAGATTTAGTACTGTGACTCTTCAGTGATGTTAGCATGGTAGCACGTATATACATTAAAATGTTGATTCAGAATACCTATGGACAGTTTCTGGATTAGTGTGAAATTGAAAGTAAAATTTAGGATAACATTCTAGGAATTCATATCCCATATTTTTAATTATTTCACTTTGGTTGATTTTATATTTCATTTAAATAAATTTGTATTTTGGAAAATTGACTGCTTATTGGGTTTACCTTGTCCTGTTACTCAAGTTTAAGCCCTATATGTAACACTCACAAATATGATAATTCTTTATATGAACAGTTAGTTGTGTAATGTAAACTTCTAATTCTTGTGAGCAAGAGGACAGCAGTGCTCTGATTACCTTAGGGAACAAAACTGACAACAGTCTCAATATTACTGAACCACAGGCAACAAAAGCATTTTATCAAATTTTAAAAACAATCAAAGTATTGAAACTACTACAGGTTTGAAGGGCTGAACTGATATTAATGTAGGTAAGACCAGATGGAAGTGTTATTGCTATTTGTGGTCCTTTGTATGTAACTCCAGTGTTTACTGCTATTCATGGTTCTTTGTATGTCACTCCAGTGTTACTGCTATTTATGGTCCTTTGTATGTAACTCCAGTGTTACTGATATCCATGATTCTTTGTATGTAATTCCATTGTTACTGCTCTTCATGGTCCCTTGTAGGTAACTCCAGTGTTATTGCTGCTATTCATGGTCCTTTGAATGTAACTCTAATGTTATTGCTATTTGTGGTCTTTTGTATGTAACTCCAGTGTTACTGCTGTTCATGGTCCTTTGTATGTAACTCCAGTGTTACTGCTATTCATGGTCCTCTTTTACTATCGTACACATAGTGCACTGATTAATTTTTATTTTATTTTCTAAATTTTGTTTCTTTAGGTCTCACAAGATAATCTGTATTACCATCTGAAAGATTATCAGATGAATAATATCTAAAGGAGATGACTATCTGGTCTCATCAGTTAATAAATCTGAGTTGCCTCCCTTGAGATACAAAATAGATTTTGGTTCTTTTTTTTGTTTTAATTTTGGTTTTCACAGCACTACATGTATTAGCAAATTATTGGTTATATCATGCCCAGGAACTGGGAGCCAACTGCCTTTTCCTGTGATAGACAGACGCAGCCAAACCTGGTTTGCCTGGGTGAATATTGACCCCAAGACTTTGGAGTACGAGTCAAACGTTCAACTTAGCTACCATGGCTCCCCAATAAAAATGGCCCTGAAAGTCCAATGTATCTATTCTTTGCTACTAATTTAAGTAAGACCACAAAGTTTCTTACTATTATTAATAATACAAAACTATATTAGGTAACAGAGAATGGATACGAAAAAGGCAAAGTCAATAATGGTGTATGTTAAACATCACAACATAGGCACAATTACCATAGAAGTATTAACATGGTCAGTTTTGGAGTAGAAGTACCAAAAATGAACTCTGGATATTTCCAGAATTCCATCCAAAGTGGACACAATGATACCTACTAATTAGCACAGTATTTTCCATCACTTTAGATTTTATCTTTAAAAATATTTCCACATAATTAAAACAAGTTTAGGATTTAAGAAATTATGAACTGAAATTGAAGCACACTTGTCCATGCATGACATGCACAAATGCAAACAACATTGACTGGGGTCTGCCTTTCCAAAAGGTGCATGCAGATCAGAACCAATGCATTTCATTCTAACTCTGGTTTCAAGAAATCAGGAAAGACCCTGGATCTGACATATGCATCGGCTAAGGAAAAATCACACTAATGTTTATGTACAACCAGATCCACAAATAAAATTACATCGTTCTTCATTATACCATAATATCAGGTACCTTTTGTGAATTTGTGTGCAAAATGTCAGGAGTTCATGAGGACCCACCATGACCAGCAAGATGCCAAGTTTTCATATTTTTATTACAAAAACAAGAGTGCTAACAAATGTAAAATAAAACTTAAATAAATATCTAAGTAGACACAAGGCAATTCATTGTTTAGTTTGTAATTTGTGCCATAGATAAATGAACAAAGATGAATAGTGCAGCTGATCTGAAAACTGAAGAATGGGCATGAGAATCAACATTGTGAGAAAAGCAATGGCTGCACATGACTTCAGTGATACAAAGACATAAAATCAGGTGAAACAAGCTGCAAACTGAAACAATAGCCAACAAACCCTTTCTTATACTGAAGAAAAGAATAATTTTAGGAAATTACTTGACCAAAGTAGTGGAACAGTGAACAATTTGATCACAAAAATGTACATGTTTCCCTACATCCCACCTCTACACAATAATGGAGCAGATCTCATTAAAATATTTTCCAAGTATGAGTGAGTTGAAAAAGATATTTGTCCCTGTCATATTTTACTCAATACAGCACACTTCTCGACTACACTACACACTGCATTTCTCGAATACACTTCGCTCATATGAAAAAAACAGGTACCCAATGCAAGCTTGATAATAAAATAGGTCCCAACCATGAAGATACTCTGTTAGGAGTCAACACTATGAGTTCAAAACTCTTCTAATGTACATGACCCCTTTGATAAGCACACAGTAAGAAACAAATGTCAGTAACTCAGGAAAGTCCAATTCACACCAATCCCTTGAGTTTTTAATGGTATTTCATTAACAATGACAATTTTCAGTAATTCCACATATCCATTTTAATGTGGAGAAATTGTCCACTTCAAAATGCTATCACAAATCTATATAAGTTACACCTGTCATAAGTAAAGAGAAAGAGAATATTGAAATTCTGGTATATTTCACTGAATCAAAGCATTATATTGACCTGAGGTCACCAGAATTTTCATGATTGCTCAGCTTTATTATCAATAAAGCTGCACAATCAAGAAAATTCTAGTGATGCCAATGCAAACATTCCACTAAATATTTCCACTACTATATATTTTTTTAAAAAATGCCACTAATTTCCATTTGAAAGAAGAATTCCAAGCGTCTCCACAATTTCCATAATCTTTTATAATAAGTGATCCATTTTGGTCAAACACTACTTTTCTAGAGAATTACCCATGTGCACCTTTTAAAGGGAATATAGATGCTGATAGGCCAAGATAACTGGAAGGTTATTATGTCATGACTCCAATAAAATTACAACCAATCAGCTATTATCTCAAAATTTCTGGTATCTGCTTTATAAATAAATTATAATGGCATATGTTGTGTGAAAGTTCTTGGGAATCATTGCTGATACATAAAATACTTATTTCAAATGCAAATTAGCAAATCTGTTTTGTAAAATGTAGTTATATACTGTTGTGTCTTTCCTATCATGTGACAATAAATCAATAAATCTGCAGTCTTGAAAATACCCATGACCCTGGGTAAGTGTAATTCTTGAAAAATCGCTAAATTCTCACATTCTTTTGTTTTTATCATCTCACAGGTGTAATATGTTATATAGATGTGTGATCACTTGCTGAACATAAAAATTTCTCTACATTAAATACCCAGATTTTTTTTTAAAGTGTCACTGTAGATGTAAATACCATTAAGGAACTGTTGGCTAGTGTGAAACTGCACATTTTGACAGTTATTGCCCTTTCTGTCTTGTAGCTGCATTTACAGAATTTTGTTTCACGATAATATTTACTAAGTGTCACAGCAATCCAACAGAACATGTGGGCCAAGTTGCATTAAGAAAATTGTATCATGTACTTCATTAAGCTACAAGCCAGAAAGGGAAATAACTCTAACAAAAAAAGTTGCAGGAACAAAGTTATTTGCTGATATTTGTATCTTCAGATGATAGCCATAATAATTACCAAGTTCAATGGTAAGCCGTGAAAAACTGCAGAATTAGTTGCACTAATGAGGTGATGCCATACACTGCATGAAGCAATAACCCTAAAGGGCAATAACTCAAACAAAATTGCAGGAGCATGTGATGTGTCTATATCTGCATCTTCAAGTGATGACCATACTATTTATAAAGTGTTATGGCAATCTATAAAACACTACTGGACTAGTTGTACTAACAAAGACTGCATTTTAGACTACATTAAGCTACAAGGCAGAAAGAGCAATAACTGTAAAACATGCAAAACCAAAGTGACTTATGTATATAAGCATCTTCAGGTAATCACCATAATATTTACCAAGTTCCTTGGCAATCATCAAAAACTGTGGAATTAGTCATGCTAATGAGATTTTGTCATACACTGCCATAAAACAGAAAGGGCAATAACTCTAATGGAGACTGTGGGAATACATAGTGATTTGACAATATGCACATCTTCATGTGATGACCATTGACCATAAAATTTTGAAGTTACCAGGCAATCAACAATAATAATAATAATAATAACAATAATAATAATAACAATAATGTGGACTTAGTACATGACCTAATTTTTAGATGCTCTAAGCACTTTACAATATTATATAACATAAAAACATATACAATGGCAAAATTACAAAAACAAACACCATGAAATTACAAACCCAAACCATGGCTGACAATAATTAAGGAAGTAAACACAAAGTTGCAAATAGTGAGCTTGTTGTACTAATGACATTATGTCATTGTACCATGCACTGAATCAAGCTACAATGCAAAAGAAGCACTATCTCTGAAAAATATAAATCATACTTTAAACTGAATGTAAAATACCAAATTAAGCCAAAATTCATCAGTTGTATTTAATACTGTATGAGGTCAAGATACTCTCCATATCATTTTGAACATTCCTGCTTCACAGCATAAACAAATAATGATATTAGTCAGATAGGGGAGATAACTGCACTTTGCAAAGGCTCATTAATTGCCATATTTTGCTGTTATGTTTCTCTGGAAGAAAAGTGACATACCAAGTTTTTCAGTTTATTTTAACCAACTAATCATTACCTCACAAAAGCTGAAGTTTTGGGAAAAATAATAATTGTTGATTTTTAATATCACATTTTTGTATACACCTCCACTGAAATAAAAAAAACTCTGCAGGAGGAAGAATTATCAACATTACTGTCTACAAAACCCCCAGAAACATGCATATTACACCATGAAATCATTGTCTGCGAGAAAACACGTTTACTCTGATTTTCACTTCCTTTATCTATTACTCTATCAAACTGTCCACTGGCCATTCACAGATGGCATCAATGTATCTTAAAAAGGAGATGCATAATGTGTAAATCATTTTGCTGCTTTTAATAAGCCACTTGCATACAGCTCCCATCCAAACTATCAGCAAATGTCTGGTTCTTGATCTTAATAGTGTGATCAACCCTAAGTGGTTGCTCATCCATGTTGATTGTTTCCTCTGGATTCTCCATTTCCCCCACCTCCAGGAACACACTATAATGGCATTTAAGCCATCAAGAGAAAGTTGCATTAGTTGTTTGTTTACAAAATTCTTACTAGTTAAAAAATTACTGCAGGACATCTTTTCCACACTGGCCAATGTCAGTTGTTTATTATGGGTTTTCCATTTCAAGCACCACCACAAAGAACTTGCACTGACATCTGAGCTATCCAAGTAAGTTTCATTTATTTTTGTAATTCAAACTTTTTTTTACAAAATTCTTACCAGTTAAAAAATGACTGCACTGCATCTTTTCCCAAGTCATCGACCTGTAGTGCCCCAAATGGCCCCACATTGGCTTTGATACCACCAGTTCCTATGGCAACCAATACTAAACCAAGGAAAAAAAAGATTTTTCTTGCTTCCTGTAAATACAAAAATATAAGATATCTTGAGCAATGGCAAAGTAAATACAAAGCTTCTTTTCATGTTAATTTGAACTTCAAACATTTCTTTTATAAAGTTGAATAAAAATGGTGAACCCTCCCTAAACCACCATTTATATAACCAAATCAAATCTATAAACTGTACCAATAGTCTGGTGCCAATAGAACCATTCTAATGCTAATCAAACCTTTAATTTAGCTATCTTTTAGAATGATCTCAACACTGTTGCTCTAGATAATGATGTCCAATCATATTCTGTCACATAAGCACACCAAAGGTCCTGGAACACTGCCATCGTAACACTTTCCAACTTGATTTATGAACAAGCTATGTATAAATTGTGCCACATGTAACAAATATTACAAACAACCTAAAAGAAAAGAATTTCACCACAAAGCATTCATCTTCTCTTGCTCTCTTCAGTCATTTGTGAATATTTATGAAGAATTCTTGTACTGAAAATAGTCAAGTAAATAGTATTCTTAACTTAATCTTAAAATATTGTTCAAATTATTTCAATTTGTTTTCCTCATCTGTGGTGTCAACAAACTCAATAGAAGGTGATCATCATCAATTCGTATTTTGGGGTACTTCTTATATTTCAGTATATTCAATGACTTTTATTAAAGAATGTGGACTTTCCCTCAGTAATTTATTCTTTTCATGATAATTTTCTGTTGGTCGTACAACTCCACTGGCATGTAACCAAATACTACATGCTGAAATCATGCCATGGTCCTTAATATGGAAGTGATCAATTTTATTTATTAAAGTTATCATTGTTCCCATTTGGTAAAGTCAGTCCCAAACTTTTTATTCTTTTTAACCTTCATTCACTAAGTAAAAAAATTATGTAAAACATATTAAACATAATCCAAGATATTAATGAAGCCACAACAGCAGCATAATGCAGAAATGAAATGTTAGAACAGAACTTCACCTACTGACAACATCAGATTCAGTGCCACAACCACTGGGATTATAACTGATTCCACATTCTAAGTGTGGTTTAATCTTCAATTTTAGTCTATTAATATGGTTTCTGCAAAACATTTGTATTGATTACTTACTGAAAGACAATGGTGTTATCATCTGCCAGATCATAACATGCAGAAACAGAATTTATTACAAGTGACCTACTTTCCCCATGTGACGGAAGATACTTGTCTTCAATCATGAAAATTGATCAACCTTAACTCGACTGCATGGTGATCAATGTCTCAGGTAGGACAGTCTTGAAAACTGACCTCCCGGAGCCTGATTCCAAGGTGATCAATGACTCAGGTAGGACAGCCATGAGAATCTATCTCCCTTAACCTGACTGCAAGGTGATCAATGATTCAGGTAGGACAGTCTTGAAAACTGACCTCCCTGAGCCTGATTTCAAGGTGATCAATGTGTCAGGTAGGTCAACCATGCAAATTTACTTCCCTTAACCTGACTGCAATGTGATCAATGACTCAGGTAAGACAGCCATGAAAATGTATCTTCCTTAACCTGATTGCAAGGTGATCCATGATTCAGGTAGGACAGCCCTGAAAATGGATCTCCCTGAGCCTGATTCCATGGTGATCAATGTCGCAGGTAGGACAGCCAGAAAAATCTCCCTTAACCTGATTCCAAGATGATCAATGTCTTACAGCCATTAAAATGTATCTCCCTTAACCTGATTACATGATGATCAAAGTCTCAGGGAGGACAGTTGGTAATTGTTTGTATGCACATTTACTGGCATTACTGATTTGCTGATGATTTCAATGATATCTGTTTTATGTGCTTGATATGTTTTTTATGTGCTTTGTATGTGTTTTATGTGCTGGGTTGGTGTTTTATGGCACAGCAATACCAGAAGGTTATATCATGCTGAGGTAAGTAGAGGAAAGTGTTTTGCTCAAAGACACACTATAGTTGCTGATCTGAACTAAGCAGATGGTTGTAATCAAACCCACACACTTTTGGTTACAAGTTTAACACATTAACCACTAAACCACCATAGTTCCCATTTTAAAAAAATGCTTATCAATGTGATCCTTTGTTAACATGATTCTCTGTACAGTGTGGGCTGAAAGGCAAGGTTTGCTATACATTCAATTCTTGTTGAGAAGTCAAAAATAATTTACATACAAGACTGAGATCTCCATCCGCACTGAACCAATTTCTGTAGTCCACTGCAGAGGCCGGTAACAGGAACAATCCTGCAAATAAGAAGCAGGTATAACAACAATGACAATGATAATAATAGTGTAATAACAACAATAAAGCAATAGTAATAATAATAATAATAATAATATTATTATTATTATTATTATTAACAACAACAACAGTAATGCAAAATCTCCCAATGAAAACCACCAATTGGACTGCAGAGTAGTTTTCATTGGGAGATGGTCTAATTTCAGAAATAAATTTACCTTTTTTGCTACATAAATATGAATAATCAGACATGGTTGCTGTTGAAGAGTTGTCTTATTTCAGGGGTAGTTGCAATTGTAGGTTTATAAGCCTACTGGATTCATTGCTTCTTCTTAATTTTTATTATATATAAACTTTCAGATGGATTATGAGCAATTCTGAAACTGCTACTGTATTGGGACATATGGCAACTTATTTTTTGCAGCAATATCTTGTATGTTTAACTATTTTGTCAAGGGGTTATTATGATCATCATCATTACACACAGGATACTCTCCAAAACATTTTCATGACACAGTGGTAAAAATACGAACAGCATGGTTTTGCAAGTGATTTTTATCATTTTATTTTATTCAAGTACTTATTACACCTTAAAGAAAGGCTGAACATTTTTACATCATATTTATATCAATTGTGTAAATAATGCTCACATTCATATTTAAATGTAAGCTTCATTGTGTGGTTGGGTAGCATATGGTGCAACTGAAGTACTTAGGGTGTGGTGGCAACATTAATTTAAATATGGTGTGGTAAATAAGAGGTAATAGCAACATCAATTTAAGTATGTCATGGTAAATAAGAGGTTGTGGCAACAATAATTTTTATGGCATTGTGAATAATAGGTAATGGCAATATGAATTTGAATACAGTCGTAAGTAAGCAGTAGCAGCCAAATCATCTTAATACAGAGGGATAAATAAAAGGTAGTGGTAACATTAATTTAAACATGGTATGGTAAAAAGGAAGAAGCGGCAAAATCTATTTTAGTATGGTTGGTAAATAAAAGGTAGCACCAACATCAATTTAAATATGGTGCAGTAATAAAGGGGTTGGCAGAAATATTAATTTTGATATGGTGTGGTACATAATACGTAGTATTAATATCAACTGAGGTATGGTGAGGTACATATGGTGTAATGGCAACATTAATTTAATGGTACAATAAATATGGTGCAGTTTTAATTATGGGGTGGTAAATATAGCAGCAACATCAGATCACATTATTACAAAAAGTTAACAACATACAACATTAACCACAGTGAATTATGTGACTGAAATCAATGGCTATACTGTTATATGCAGCAGCCAGATTCACCCTCCCATGATACATTTTTCAGTCAAACCTGCCTTAAAGGTCACTTCTAAATTTGTACCATGCTATCATCTGCCTTAAATAATTATTTTTGAGACCCTTGCAACCAAATTATGAAGAAATCAACCTCTATAAAACAGTCATCATTTAATAAGTCTTTATTTCCATTTTCATACGTGTGAATTTAAGGCAGATTTGACGATTTTGTAAAAGTCATCTAAATATAGTCCATCTAACATGCAAGGTCAATGGAAAAAAAGAATGCAACTTATTTAAGTTTGAATGAGTTCTTTCAGAAGTTTACAAGGGCAAGAAGCAGACTGACGTATCCAATAGGTAAAAGAATGCCAATTTTATCATATAACACTCACCTTTATTAGTGTCAAGACATCATATTATAACAAGAGGCTCAACTGGGCTTTATAAATTCATGTGACTGACATTTGCCCAACAGTCACTGAAAGAGTAGTTGGATAAGAAATTTTAGTCAATAGGGTGCTTGCTATAAAAATTTCTTTCAATGACACTGATTAAGAAAACATTTTTTCATGGTTTTCTCTGTATTTTGTATCACATCACATTTGATGACACTTCATGATCACTTGTACAATATTCAAAGTCTTCTAAGCCAAGATACTGTGAAATTTGGTCTTTTTCTGCTTAGGAGTATGTTAGGTTGTTGTCTGAACATTTTTCCAACTTTAGTAAGGGTGATCATATTTGATGCTGGATTGGAGTCATCTGTAATCCAGGATGCTTCTCCTAAATTTAGTCACATTCTGTTGAGCAACTTGACAATTTTTCTTTTTTAGTAGTCCTATATCTGAAGGTGGATTAGTATCATTTGTATAAAAATGAAATCTCTTTGTGCTAAAATACTATCTGTAAAATCCTATAAAACTCTGTTATGTAGCTTTTGAAAATCAGTCTTTTAAATGTTTTTCTATTTTTAGCAATGGTGGCCATATTTGATCACAGATTGGCAATGACAATGAATAAGATGACCATATTTGATCACAGATTGACATCATTTGTAAAAATCTGAATGGCATTCATCCTATGATGCTTTCTGTCCAATTCTCATTATTGATTTTTAGAAGTCATTTAATGTTCTGATTTAATGATCTCATTTAATGTTTTGATCTTTTAGTAATGGCAGCAATATTTCATAATAGATCATATTATGTTTAGTGGTTTTGAGAAGTAACAATTTTTATTTAAATTTGTTTCTAAAATTAGCCATATTTGATGGGACACTTGGCATCAGTTGAATAATTTTCAAAGGCTTTCATTGGATGTGTTTTGTCAAATTTAGCTGAGTCTGGATCAGTGTTTCTTAAGAAGCTATATTAGGGCTTTTCAAGTTTTTAAAATGGTAACCATTCTGCATCACAGTCAGCATCAAATGAATAAATATGAAAGATTCTGATGCCAGAATTCTTTCTGTAAAATTATTGTCCAAACTGGTCAAGCAGATTTTGAGAAGACGAACAGATGATGTGCAATAGATGATAGACTGCATGTGACACACAATATGCAGGCACAGTATGTACACTGTAGAACTGGGTCAATGCTCTTTGCATACGGGTGAATTTTGTATCCTGGCAAGTATGATCAGCATAATGTGGTCATCAAAGGTTCTGACTGTTTTGGCATGCTGCATCTCAGTTTAAAGGTCCCTTAATAACCCAAATCCTGCTTCATCTAGTTACTAGGGAATGGCTGAAGTATGTATTTGGCCTCACCTAACAGGTAAATAAGTCCAGCTCCAAGAATGGTGTTGTATTTTCCTGCAATTGCATCTGCCACAAAACCACCAAACACTGGAATTATGTACACAGTACCTGTAGGAAGAAAAATGAACAACATAATTTCTACAAACAAATTTCAAAGATGTAACAAAAGAGAAGGTATTATAAAACATTGTGAATCAAATGAGTTCAAGGTCATCTACCCATATATATTTACCTATAAGTTTAGTCCAACTGTAAAAAACATTGACCCTGGCCTGCAATCACATAGTGCACTGGCAGATCAGGGTATTTGTTCTTTGTTCTGCTGATTGTTCATAAAAATCTCCATAGATCCAGATCTGCCGGTGCATTATATGATGGTAAATCTTAGTCTATGCAGACTGCAGTTGGTCTTGACTTATAAGCAAGCATATACAGTAATAGTATTGATGTCAACTACTTTGGCTCCTTGCTATTAATTGCCTGCCCTCAGAACAGCACGTTCCCCTTATTACAATAATGGTATAGCCATGAATCCAATAAAAGTTGATGAATTTTATATTTGAAGATGCTATTTAATATCAGAGAGTTCTTAGCTTCTTAAAGTACATGTATGTAAAATCCATTTTAATGTGATTATTTTGATTTCAACCATATTTTCTTTACATATTAGAATAAACACAGAAAGTGCAGAATATAACGATATGATTTAGAAACAAGTGCTCAAAGCACTTATATAAATCTATCTCCTAATGTTTCTGTATAAGACATATCCAATAATAGCATCATAATGATTCCATATGAAACATATCCAATAATAGTGTCATAATGATTCCATATGAAACATATCCAATAATAGCGTCATAATGATTCCATATGAAACATATCCAATAATAGTGTCATAATGATTCCATATGAAACATATCCAATAATAGTGTCATAATGATTCCATATAAGACATATCCTATAATAGCATCATAATGATTCCATATGAAACATATCCAATAATAGTGTCATAATGATTCCATATAAGACATATCCTATAATAGCGTCATAACGATTCCATATAAAACATATCCAATAATAGTGTCATAATGATTCCATATAAGACATATCCTATAATAGCATCATAATGATTCCATATGAAACATATCCAATAATAGTGTCATAATGATTCCATATAAGACATATCCTATAATAGCGTCATAATGATTCCATATGAAACATATCCAATAATAGTGTCATAATGATTCCATATAAGACATATCCTATAATAACGTCATAATGATTCCATATGAAACATATCCAATAATAGTGTCATAATGATTCCATATAAGACATATCCTATAATAATGTCATAATGATTCCATAAAAAACATATCCTATATTACAGTGTCAAAATGATTCCAGATAAAATATATTCTATATTATAGTGTCATAATGATTCCATATAAAACATATCCTATAATACTGTGTCATAATGACCCCATATAAAATGTATTCCTATCATAATGCATCACAACATAATTTTTGCATACAAAGTATTTACTACTGTATAAGAACACCCATTACTGCAAAGAAAGTACCCAAATTTGTATAAAAGCACCCATTGTTTCGTAAACAGTACTCATTATTCTACAAACAGTACCTATTATTCTGTGAGAAAGCTTGCCAGTAGCTTCTCGTGGGTCGGTGGTTCTTTCCGGGGATTTCCCGGTTTCTTCCTCCACCATTAATACTGGCTGCCATGTATAGCCTATCGTGTGCTGAAAAATGGCGTTAAGCTCCACAACAAAGTACCTATTATTCTATAAACAATACCTATTATTCTATAAACAGTGCCTATTACTCTATAAACAGTACCTATTATTATATAAAAAGTAACTTTTATTGCATAATATGTACCATTATTGCATCAACAATATCCCAAATTGCATATAAATTACCCATTATATCATAAACAGCACTTATTATTCCATAAAAAGAAAATATTATTGAATAGCATGTACCCATTATTGGATCAACAGTACCCAGTATTGCATAAAAAGTACTCATTATTTCATAAACAGCACTATTATTCCACAACAAGTACCTATAACTATAATATGTACTGATTATTACATAACATGTACTGATTATTGCAGACCATGTACTGATTATTGCATAATATGTACTGATTATTGCATAACATGTACTGATTATTGCATAACATTATTGTATTGATTATTGTATAAAATGATCCTTTACATGTACTGCATAAATACCCAGTACTTATGTTAATGCAGTCTTTGAAGACATAACAAATGAGAATTAAAACCAAATTATAAACAAACTCCTGATGACTTTTATTGAAAGCACAACATACCTGTAAAAACCCAGTTCACGTTAGATGCCTCATCACTGGTTAATTTTAGCTTAGATGTGCAGAACAGCACCATGTTGGCTACAACACTATAATAGGTCAACCTTTCACACAACTCTGTTACTAGTATGCATGCAACTACGGCAATTCTGTCCCTAAGTCTTCCCTGTGTCTCTGGCACCAATTCAGTCTCACCATCACTATCTGCATAGTCAGTCTTTTCCTTGGACATGCTGGTTGACTGATTTGTCCTGCGCCAACTGGCATTGTTAATATCTGATTCTGTATGCTGAAGTAAACATTTAGTCTCTTCTCTGTCATTCTCTGCCATTTTGTGTTATCCTGTTATGAACAAAATGAAGGTAGAAAATTGCAATTATGGAGAGTCAAACTTATGTGCAATTATAGTATATATTCACTTATAAATTGAGTCCAACTGCAAACTGCACAGACCTAGATTTGCCATCACATAATGCACTGGCAGAGCTTGGTCTGTGTAGTTTGTTAAGAGTAATCAGCTGAACAAACAACATTGACCATTATGCTATTGGCAGATCTTGATCTTTGTTGTTTGTAGTTTGATTCGACTTATAAGTGAGTACATACAGTAATTCATGCCTGCCATATTTAAGATATTGATGGGGAGATTTGTTATCTATCAAATGTTGACTATATATCTATGCAAGTAAGATATCATCCTTCACCATTTAATCTAAATGATAAAATGTTATCTCATAATAAACATCATCAATATAATTGTATTTGTGAAGCAGTCTAGCATTGTATATGTGTACTGTTCAGTCCCTCTGTGTACTTTATGTGGGTTGAGGTTCAAGTCAAGATTTGTGGATACACAGTAATAGTACCATCTGTTCTCATTTATAAGTCAAGTCAACCTGAAAACAACAAAGATCCTGATCTGCCAAGACATAATGCATCCACAGATCAAGGTCTATGTTGTTTATTCTACTGATTACTCCTAACAAACTGTACAGGCCCAGATCTGCCAGTGCATTATGCGATGACAAATCTGGGTCTGTGCAGTTTGCAGCTGGATTCTTCTTATAAGCAAGTATAGAGAGTAGCGTATGTGATGCATTGGCAGACAATGAGTTCATCCCTAAAATTTGTTTCCTTAATGATTTAGTTAATTAAATTTTTGCAGGAAATGGTGGGAGTCTCAATGAGTGACACTGAAAGCTCCACACATTCTTCAGCTAGATAATCGGTGTTCAGCTGTAAAACTGGGCATTAACTAGTACAATATATAAGTGCCATAGTTTCAAATCCATTGTACTGGAGTCTGTACAGCCTACATCCTAAAAACTATTAATGGAATCATACAAATAAATTTTGTGTGTGTGTGTGTGTGTGTGTGTGTGTGTGTGTGTGTGTGTGTGTGTGTGTGATTTGGATTTTTACAGGACCAAAATTCCTACCATCAAATTGGCTATCATGGTTTACCTTTTATCAGGGTTCTTGACTTGCCTCATCATAATATAATCCGCCAAAGTTTGCAGTGACATATAACATCAAACCAGACTGAATCAAATTAAATCCTAATGCAGTGACATATAACATCAAACCAGACTGAATCAAATTAAATCCTAATGCAGTTAAACAGTGATATTTCTCCCTCACCCATAACACCTTCTTTTACATATCTATTGCATGTTCTCTCTTGTATGTCACAATCATGTGTACAGATGCCCCGGACAAAATAATTCATTTTCTTAGCAATGTAGAGAGTTCTGAATCAAAACAGGAATAATGTGAATAAAATATATAATGGTGATTAAAACTCAGCAGGTACAATGTGAGCAAAGTATATATAGCCCCCCCCCCCAAATATGTGTGATTTCTTTTGCACTGGTTAAAAATTAGAGTAAGTAGGTTGGTATTTTTTAAAACATTATAATATATTATAATGATTAGTATATATAATGTACTAAGCACTTCAAGTACTGGGCAAAACCAGCTCAATCTGATGCACAAATAAAATTTGAGAATTTTTTTTTAACCCGGGGGGGGGAAAAAATTGCTAGGGTCAGCAACAAAAAAAACTAGGATGGTTGGCCAACCGGAAACACGCATACTTTTGTTTGCCTAATCATGATTAATGTGAATAAAGTGTATAATGGTGATTAAAAGTCAACAAGTAAAATGTGAGTAAAGTATATAATGGTGATTAAAAATCAACAGATATAATGTGAGTAAAGTATATAATGGTGATTAAACATCAACAGGTATACGCTGAGTACAGTATATAACAGAGATTAAATGTCAATATGGAATAATTTGTTATGGAAACATGCATGATGATGTACGCATTTTCAAAATATGTTTCTATCATGACATTCAAGCATAATCTTCTTGTTATCTTTTGAAGTAGTTGACTCAAAATTAAATGTAACAGGCAAAGTCATACAACAACAAAATGGAGGCAGTAATTTAGCTGGAAGCTAGCTGATAATGAGAAGGCTGTGCATAAAATGATTATGATTCCATATCTTATTTTTGATCATCTCCATTGTACACAAAATTGTGCCTGGACATTTATGCTTGGCTCAGCCAGTTTAAATTTCAAACAGCTTTTACCGTAGGTCATTAGGTGCAACTAACTGTAAATAAGAGAAATACCAAGATTTAATATATAAAACAAACTAGAGACAAATAATATACAACATAGGCTTTTGAATCACAAGATAAAAAATATTTTTGATAATCTTTTGCATTAAAATTTCTCAATTCTATAAAGTAACCAAATCGAGAATATGTCCATATTTTATCAATAGAAATTGCCTTTCCCATTGTATTTATCAACTTAAGTTTTTTAAACCTAAATGAAAATTTTACCAATTTTAATAATATTGTAATTATTTAAATGTCAACAACAACAACAATAATAACATCCTATATTTTCTGTTAGTCACTTTGACTGTCATTTCTGATAAGTTTCTTTCTCTTTTGGTTTTCTTTTTACCAGTCAGCAATATTTTGGCCAATGTACCTCATAAATGAATTTTAATCTTTTTCTCTCTACACATGATTCTTGCACCTGATTTATGTCAGGACTCTTCTGAGCCGCCTATCTATTTTCTGTCTCCTTTCATCAATGTAATTTATATTTTGGAATATAGTATTCTGTAATGAGAAATATCTTGTTTTCCACTCTGCCATTATTTTATAGGACAAATAATATTTTCTTAAGTAAAACACATCTTCTACCTTTTAATAGCTGGTTTCCAAGAATTTGATCTGCATCATAAGATACTGTTTCCAATCCTGTTCAACCCCCACCCATTCACATGAACAGCCATACTGTCCAGGACAAAATAAATGGTCAAAGTATTGCCTCGATATCATGAAAGACTTACAGGAAATTGAATAAAATAGTGGCCAGTTTAGCCTCAGTCTCATTACAGAACTCTTCTTCAGACAGTCATTTCTATTTCCTGAAAATTGTGAGCACTGTGTATACTTACTAATAAGATGAAACCAAATGCAAACTGCACAGACCCAGATCTGCTATGGCAGATCTTGATCTTTATTATTTGCACAAACACTATTTGCACTAACTAACCTCTTAATGCTGATCACCTAGCAAGGCAGCTGTTAGTCCCATTTTTGTAAGTCTTTGGTACTTGACTGGGATTTGAGCCCACAAACTCCTGCATCCAAGGTGGATGCTCTAACCTCTTAGACCACCAGACAAGCAAACACAAGATACAATGATACACAGACATATCACAATCAGAAGGAAACCAGCATTTACAATGCTACCGACTTGCATAAACACTGCAGAATACACGTTAAGGAAAACATTAATAAACAAAAATGTTCATAGCTGGTTAGTATTTGCAAAGGTAACAAATAAAATTTTCAAGGAATGCCTGCAGGATCACAAGTCATATATATATATATATATATATATATATATATATATATATATATATATATATATATATAATAGACATAATTATATTTCTTTTGCTCTAGATCTGAGTAAGAATACTCTTTTCATGCTACATTAATGCCGGAACTTTTCAGAAAAAAATATACACACGCTCAAACACACCATGGTCCCTAAAACAATGATAGACGATAACCTCCACATTTTTATCGCTCATAAAATCAGAATAAGTTTATATACAAAGAAATTAATACATTTTCAATGTATGACACCCTGCTCGTGCGAAGCTGGGAACCGGAAGAAAATTAAGATAAAAATAATAAAATAACGTCCTGGTATGTATTCGAATCAGTGAATCAAACTACAGTGCCTGCGACACTAACGGATGATTTTTAAGCCTGTTGCTACATTTCTTGCCGAGTACTACATTTTCCATGATAATTACTTTTAAGTCGTTTACTGTAATCAATTTCCATAATGACCACAATCCTAGCTGTAAAGCGAAAGTACGTTCTTCAGAATGAACAATCGGCTATTTGTGCGATAGAAAATATTGCTCGGATGTATGTCACCGGAACAATTGATGAGAAAGGCATAACTGTTGTTAATCGGATTATTGTCGGTCTTTACCGTCAAGAGGAGGGGGTTGGGGGTTGGGAACTCAACAGATACATTGAACTTCACTGAAAGTCACAGGTGTAATGTAAAGTTATTTATATTAGCAACATGCACAATGGAGATAATGTTGGCATACTTCTATGCTAATTTATTTATTGTATATGAAACTTATTTGGATCTTGTATTTGTGGAAACTGTACATGATCTAAGTTCACTTCTAACCAAAATTATTGCTTCCGTGTGCGCCAAACAAACCAGTCTTGAATTCTCTATCTTTTGCAATTAATAAGATACAGAATACGAATTTTGCCACACATGACAATACCAGCTGCCGCGAGTGCAATAAATAAATTATAACATATATCAAAGTAAGATATATAAAAAAATAGTCGCATTTTTTAAAAACAATTTACCGCTAAAATGCAAGAAGTTAAACTGAGCAAGTGGAGAATGCAGCTTTTTATGGATGCACATCTGAAGTAAGGCCAAGCTGTTACTACTAAAATTACACTATGCACCAAAATAAACGGAATTAAAAGTTCTATTAAAAATATCTAGGATATATAAGGTCCTCTTTAAATAGCCAGTGTAACCAGACAGGAAAGCCTGGAAAATTCTTTATCTTTAAAAATCTAACCTCAATGCAATACGAAACTATAGCGTGATATCCGTTCGGAAATATGCGAGCGATGTTCTGAATATAGTTCTCATTGGCGAAGAATTACGTCCGAAGATATTCCGATGATATTTTGTTGCCAGAGAATTTATATGATCCCTAAATCAGTGAAATAATAAAATAAAATAGAGACAAACAGTCATACATTTAATTATATTGTTATAAAGAATATACAATTTATCAATTTAAAAAATATAAATATTTTATACAATTTTTTATAGTGCATTGGTATTAAGGCCATTAGGATACAAAGTATCTAATTTATGAATCCATTAAGTTTCTTTTATGAATCTATTCATGTCTCCATGCACAATATCTATTGGCATGAAAGAAAAATCGAGTAGAGAGTGATTATTGGTATTAAAATGTGTTGAAATATTAGAGGAAAACTGAGGATCTCTATACTTTTTTATATGAAAGCGACGATTATTCATTCTCTTAGAAACTTGTTAGAAGCTTTCAAAACATTTTGTGCCTGAAGAAGCATGTATTAAATGCGAAATTTTTAATCCCAATTATGATCCCTAAAGAAGCATTTTAAAGCTTGTATTGATTGTAGGATGGACTTAAAAGATGTCAGATATTCGTATAGTTAGATGCATACGAATCAGGGAACCAAACTACCATCGACATATATTCGAGGTATTAGCTTGACCTCGAAGTTGCAAATGCTGAACGAAGTGAGATTATAGAATCGATCTGAACTTACTTCCAAGAATAGCTGAAAAGCGAAACAATTACCCCCGTAAAACACATAAATAGGTATTATTTTCAAAATCGTATATTAAATAGCTTATATAAAAAGCTGTGATAATAGACTAGAAACTGGCATATGAATGTTCTCATATGACTGTGACAATAAAGGATCGGCCCTACTGCAGCCGGTGAATAAGGGGAAATGAAGATATTTTTCTGTTGAAAACCTTTAACCAATGTTAACTCCGGTTATTTAGTGAACAGTTTATCACCAAATGGTAAGACATATCATTTTCACTCCAATCATGTATAGTGATAACACCATTTATATAAAATGTGATCCGTTCCGTTACCATCGCACGCACTTTTACAACACTCACCTGTTAAAATTGACGAGCCGCAGAGTTAATTTTCGGACGGAGAGTTTCAGGATTTGCACTCATACCTTCGCGGATCGAGGATAAAGTTATCCAAATGTCACTCGAACTTACAGTATTGTACTTATAAAAGTCGTATACAACTTAATAATTGCCCCCGTATGCGCCTTACTTAAGTGCGCCTGATATAAAATAAGCGGACGTAAGTTATAATTGGCGAAAGGAAATCATAATCGAACTGCACGTGTTAAAAATAAGAAATGATGTCGTCGTTGTGTGATGATGAATCATCATTGCAAGCCACGGGCGATAATCCACCACGTTCCTATTATCACATAGGTCGTCGAAGTTTTGTCATATTTCCCACCCCAGTTAAATTATCTTGACATTTATAAATTTTCTCGTTATTCAAGACTACGCATGAACAACCGTACGTCATCGACAACATAAGTAACACTCTTTAACACGTTGTTATCTATGTTTAATTTTTAGTTTGTTCTCAATGATTTAGTAGTATGTATAATTGTATTTTGCACTTGACCTTGTCCAAAATCAAGTTCATGTTTTTCCTGACTAGAGACACTGATGTTGTTTTTTATTTTGTAAACAAATAATACAAAGATAATATTTCTCTAGGAGTCTGGGTTAAATGTTCAAATCATTATCAGTAGTGGTAAACATATTTAATTGGGCCTGGTTTCGGGATTTTGGAATTCTTCTGAAATTTACCACATCCTTATTATAATATTAATAGATTGTTCTAGAAATGGACTTTTGTTCTACATCCTGGCTCATCTTTTCTTGTGTGTGTGTGTGTGTGTGTGTGTGTGTGTGTGTGTGAGAGAGAGAGAGAGAGAGAGAGAGAGAGAGAGAGAGAATCTTGTTTGTTTGAGAAATTACTCTCTTGCTGTTAGGTCTAGAAGCAGAATCATTTGTATTGTTGTGTTTAGTATTTAATTTAGGTAAATTATTTATTCAAATTTTATTACTGGAAGTACAAAGTGCTCTTCAATAATATTCTTTGACAGAAACATTCATTTAGAATTGTAGGAATTCAGACGAGGACAAGGCTACTGGTACATTATTGCATTCAAGACTACAGGCATAGCAACGCCTTCTGCGTTGGATTTTATATCGAACGTCACTGGAATATAATTAGAACTTTATTCATTACGACTGGTGATATAACTTTTTGGGCTATATAGGATCTTGTTCTTAATACTGTAAGTTCTTTTTAAATTTTCTCTTTGTATAATTTGGGAAAGAAATTATTAGTTGAATTTTACAAAACTGTTTGATTTTCGCCCATTTCTGTTACATAGTTTAAGACCACAGAGTCGTAATAATGTAAAATACCCATTTGATCGATCCATAAAATGTCATGTTAGATGACAAAGTCGAGAAAAATTTACTCGCGCTCCCAATGATTAGTTAAGCAGGTTTGTGCATACTGATGAGAAACGAGGAACTCTCCAGGCAAACGACCACAAATCTGATTAAAATCAGATCTCCATAGTCCAACGTGTAGATCTGACAGGCGCCAATACAAGTTCATGTTTTGGCCAGCTTTAGAATTTACAGTCCACTTAGTTACTATCCTGTCAAATAAAGCATAGCAAATTCGTGTTAGGAAGAGTTATCGTTAGTAATTATATGTTGCGAATTACGTGCTTCACTTTCAGAAATTTTAAAGTTGTGACTTCATTGGTGAACTACAACGTCAATATTGAACATGACCTCTTATTGTTGTCCATCAAATCTCGTAAGACTGGATACGACCACTGGCGATAAAAGGGGCATAGCGGAATATCGCCCGCGGATTGCGTCGATGATGCATGTAGTTACCAGGGCATGCTACATACAGCCAAAAGTAGTGTGTGTGTGTGTGTGTGTGATTTGGATTTTTAACGTTGCTTTAGCAATTTTTCAGTTATATCGCTACGATGTCTACAGTGTGGCAGTTTATAGTGATGTATAGCTCTGGGGCATCATGCAGCAGACATGTAGCATGATGTCCCACCCAGTCACATTATCCTGACACCAGGCCGACCAGTCCTAACAATAACCTCTTAATGCTGAGCGCCTAGCGAGGCAGCTGTTAGTACCATATTTGTAAGTCTTTGGACTTAACTCGGCCGGGGTTCGAACCCACAACCTCCCGCTTCCGAGGCGGACGCTCTAACCACTGGGCCACCGGAGCGGTCGCCAAAAGTAGTATTGATTCGATTGTTCATGAACCGCCCAAAAATAATCTTATTTTCATTTTTCAAGACTCACATGGCTGACCCAAGCTTACTATTGAAAAAAAAGAAAAAAGACTTAAGAAGAAAACAACACTCCGAAAAGCAAATGTAGCAGCAAGAGGGGGTGATGGTGGTGGACCGACAAAAAAATGGTGGCCGACAAATTTTTGTTACCCATCAGGAAACCCTCCATTCTCGAATCAGACACTATGAACAAGAGAAAAAAAAAATTACTCGCGAATGACCTGAATTTATACGAGACAAACAGAGCCACCATAATGTAATCTGACACAAATGAGAAATAGCAAAGGGAAGTACCCGCGACCAGGCTGAATGACGTTGGATATCTCTTAAATCTTGGATAATTGTTATATTTTTCTTTTTCCATTGCAATTGTTGGATCGCTGAGTGCGAATTGTTAGAGATGCAGGGGATTTTTCTTTTTCCATTTTCTTTTTCCATTGTGCGTGAACACACCCTCTGGTGAATCTCTAAGTGTGAAACGAAATTTAAGAGTTTCAGACGGCTGTCCAGGCTGAATTTTAGTTTGTTAATTTGTTATCAAGCACACACACACACACACCCAAGTAAATCCCGGGCGCTTTAAAATGAACGATTTTTGGGGCTCAGGGAGGGCCAGATAAGTCGCACCTGGGTTAGTTTTTTTTTTTAGTTTACAGGTTTACAATTATCAATTTAAGTATATCTCGTCTTTTTTCGATGCGTCGCGGGTTCCCCTACTATAATAGCATTTATCGCCCACGCTGACAATATGTCTATATCGCGTATTTCGTTTCTGGGAATCGAATCCATGAAATCGTTTTCACTAGTCGATCGAAAGTTTGTCTGTACGCCTTACCACTTCGGCTACTGTCTCACTTAAGAATATACGATAAAATAATTTATATGAGCACACACTTACTGAACAGACAGACATTAAATCTACACCACGTATTTAAATCGTATAATTTATTTCTCAAGTATTTTTATTTAATGTAACAGGTATATTTCTCAAGCGAGTGTACAATAATCAATTTTACCTGTAAATTCCAGCGAATTATATCGCATAGGTATTTTTTAGCGCAAACACGTAACCTCATATGGAAACCACTGCATGTTATCAAACGCGCATAGATATTTTTAGCGCAGTCACGTGACCAGGGCAATGTCTAAACTCTTGAGTATAATTGAGATCAGGTAATTCATTGTAGTGGGAAAAAATACGTTACGTTACTGTAATATAGTGAAACCTTGTATATCTGCTGACTTAGTGATCTGTAATTAAATCGTTAGTGTAATATTAATAATGAGTGATTCTGTGCTTACTATGGAATCTCCTACGGCAAAATTAGCTCCACAAAGACTATGTTCAGTTAAGAAGTATCTTCCAGAACGTGATTCTGTAAAACAACAGCTGCAACAATGCCAGGATGCTCATGTGGAATTTACAGAGGGTACAGAACAGTTATTTAAACCAGTCACAAAAGCCACTAAAGATCTTCTTCCGTCGGTGGAACAAATAGCAGAAGTAACTACAAAAACCAAAACGATTCTCAAAGAGATTCCAGCTAAAATATCCGTTGCTCAACTACAATTAAAGGAAGAACTAGAGGAAGCAATAAGTGGTATAGATCAAGCCTATGTTGAGATTTGTGATGTAGGGGATCTTCTTACTGAACCAGAACCAGAATCTGTTAAAAAAATCACATTCCCGATTTACCGAAGAAGGTTCTGCAAAACTTCATCAGAGCCCTGAAGTGGTTGCTGCAGTAGGATATTCGATTCGTGATAAATTATTAGATCCAGAGACCACAGATGTTCCAGAATCAAGCTGGGTTCCTTATGTGTTTCGAAAATACCATGGTATAAGTAAAATCACAAAGAAAATATAAGCCTTTATTTGAAGAATTTGAGAAACAAGTCAAAGAAGTTAGAGAAAACCCATTACTTGGAGATATATTATCGCCCAAAAGATCACAGTTTGGGCAGCCTCGTGCAGAGGAAGAAGAACCTCCTGCAGGAGCGACTGGAAGTGACCTTGCCACTCGCGATCGAGGTCGTAAAACACAAGGTGGTAATATAATCGCTGAATCGCCGGTGATCCAGGATAAACTTTGTCACAGTAACATCCTCGCTGATGTTGATCAACTAGAAATTCTGATTGGTGGAAGACGAGCTGGCAACAATTCCCACGAAATCATCAATGAAGCAGCTGATATTTGTCAGCGTTTATTTAAAGTGGCCTCGTGGACAGCGGCGTCTATCGGGCGCTGATCGATGAAATTACCGACGAGTACTACAGTGGGTGATCAATTAGATTGGATATAACAAAATAACATGATTATTCACAATGCCCAACTCAGACCTAAAAGCGACAGGGGGATAAATTCACGATTACCGGTTTATAAAATGATCTACGGAGTTGGACTCGGCGATGTTGTTCAAGGTTTTTATAGAAGTATGGCCTCAAAAGCTATCCCAATTACAAAACAATTAGGTATGAAAGCCATCGAAGTTGTTCGTGAAAAGCCTATTGGCACTGTTTGGAATCTTGCTAGCAAAGCATTCTCGGCGGTCAAAGAGAGACTCGTACGATTAGCACGACGAAAACAACAGTCAGTAAAACTGACGAGCACCGAAGTAAGCATTCCAGCAAAACTGCCCAGTATCGAAGTGATGCCAGCAAGCGTGAGCAAAATAATAGATCAAGCTGCAAATGAGTGGTTGAGAGAATTACCTGGAGTACCATCACCGACAAAACAAGCCGCAGCTGAGATACAAAAAAAAAACATAACCGCAAACCTAATAGCGGGTAGTGATCAGGCCCGTCATCGTTGGCAATATTGATCGGTGTTAGAACATCATTTTAGACAACAACGAATTATATTAAAATGTTCAGACGTATATCTAATGCAGCATTTGACATGGACGCACCAGTACTCCAAGATGAGTTTTTGCGTGATTATCAGTATTATTCTTATGAAGCACGAGAACCAAACCAACGTGGGCGAATCGAACTACAAGTCCACGACAGATCCAGGTATTTCCTCCCGACCAAGGCATTTATTGAAGTTCAGGGCAGATTTGTGAGAGATAACAACAACCCATATGCTGCAAATGCCCAATGTGGATTTGTTAATAATGGTGTTATGGCGTTATTTAAATGTGCTGTGTATATGATTGATAGTAGACAGATCGAAGTATGTCACAAATACATTGATGTTGCTGCGATGATACTCGGTCTTGCAAGATATTCCGATGATTATTGAAGGTCTGCTGGTCCATCTATGATGTTCTCAAAGGATATTATACTGGCCATCCTGACCATACACAGTATAACATAGGACGACCAAGAAACTTTGCCGACAACGCTGACGCTGACGTAGCCCCGGTAGTCACCGCCGTTAATCCAGAATTTAACTTGGGATTTGCGGCACGACGATCTCAAATTGATGCTCAAGATAGATTCAGCTGTGTGATACCGTTGTCGCATATCTTTGGATTCTGCAGACATGTTATAAAAGTTATTTTCGGAGCCAAACATACAGTTGAGATAGTCCGAAAGTCTACTAACAACGATGTAATTTGGCGAGAGACTGCTGAAACTGCAGGTAAAGTAATACCAACAAAACTTGTGTTGTGGATACCACCAATGACTCCATCGCTCGCAGAAGAAGTTCGATTGTTATCGTTCATGGATAATGGCGGCAAGTCAATGTAGTTGTGTCTGACAGTGACCACAGACTAAGTTACAAGCACAGCAAATACATTTGCATGGCAGATAGAGTCTCAACAGGGAATTCAGCACCACGACATATATTCGTTGCGTTTCAAGGTAACACAAGATTAGAAATTCAAGAAAGAAACCCGATGGTGTTTGATAGATTAGCTGTGTCTACGATTTCGCTGAGGATAAATGGACATCAGGAACCATCCGAAGACATAATACTGAATTTTGAACAAAACAACGTAGCACTGGCGTATCATAGTTTGATGAGATTTATGGGGCGTGATCAGAATGTTGATTCTGGTTTGCAGATATCTCAGCATGATTTTTCAACGCTGTATCCAACCTATTATTTCTCACCGGAAGATCTGGATTTGTTCAGACAATCTATAGTTGACATTCACGTGCGAGCTATTGTTAATGATATACCTGATGGTCCTGATGATTAAAGAGCAATCGCTGTTATACTGTCAGACAAAACAATGTTGCTTGAAGGTGTTGGCGGACGAATGAGAGTGACTGATGCGCCCGTAGAAAACATTTTCTTTTCCAAACACGTAATTGGATCGCAACCGATCTGTAATTAGATCAGTCATGATGTTATAATGTCATATCATCATGTCAATGTTACTCTGATACCTGGTCTGATTAAAAACAACTGCAATCCGCATCGAAGAAGAATTCTGGGGCAAAAATAACTCTGAAATCATTGGCGTTGCAGGGCCCAAGTAAATTATCGTCGACTAAACGTCAACTCAAACACTGCAACGACTCCAAGAAATCAAAAACTGCCATTCGATTTGATCTTTCTGCGAATGCGATCAGCGACACAACAAAAACCGATGGTATATTTCCGTTTCTAGCGACGTTACCAGCGCTAATTGCAGCAGCGGCTCCAGCTGTTGCAAAAGCAGCTGCACTTGGTGCTGTGGGAACAGCTGCCGGTATGGCACTGAAAAAGGCAACAGGACACGGCATAAACACCTCAGAAAAAGGGACACGGTCTAAGATTACTAGGAACTCGGTACGGTCAAGGTCTGAGACTGCCGGGTACGCTTCGTTAAAACTCCCCATGTCCAATTTTGATTTACTTGATGCTGCTCGGCGATTAAAAATAAAAAACTTTAGAGGTGTTTTCGTGCGTGACCAATTACCAGAAAAATCAAACCATGTTGAAACCGGTATCATTAATCTCGACGGACATTCTGGTCCAGGTGCTCATTGGGTTGCATACGCAGTTGATCCACGTGTAGTTGTTTATTTTGATTCGTAAGGATTGGCACCACCAAGAGAAATTTTACGGTATAGTGGCTTAGCCGGTGACATACCAATCTGGTATTCAACATTAACAACACAGACAATAATGGATCCACCAATGCGGTTCAGAAGTACTTGCTGTACTTACTGCCGTGTAAAGATCATCAGCACCGCCTCATAAAGTCGTGCACGAGTATACCACCAGACGGCATAGCAGTCCAACGTCGTTTTAAACAGGTTAATAGTTTATAATGGTAGATATTTACGGAAGATCTGCTAAAGGCAAGCTACAGGGTGACATTGATTTATCCAAATATGCAACACGAGATGAACTTAATGATCTTTTGCGTCTCGCCGATATTGACACAAATGAGGTTGTTGTTTTTCAGGATCAGCAAGGACGGTTAAAGACGAGTAATATCCCGTTGGCAGATATTATTCTGCGAGTTCCAGGCGCGACCGAAGACAACTTAGTGGTGTTTACTAAAACTAGTAAAATTAAAGAATCGAGGGATTCAGTTCTAACAATAATGGCAGAGACTGCTGGACGTATTAGAAGAATTGAAGATATAATGTATGGCGATCTCAATATGAGCAGAAATACAATTATCAATGCGAGAGAACCAAAATCAGACGATGTCGTGGCAACAAAAATATACGTGGACAGCAAGAACACCACGATCAGAACTGAGGTCAGCAAGTACGTTGCTAAAGCCTATGATACAATGATCTGGCAATCTCAACATGAGCGGAAATAACATTGCTAATTTGGGAGAACCAGAATCAAACGATGACACTGCAACGAAGAAATAAGTGGACAACAGCAACAACCCGATGTAAATCCGCCAATGACAATTCCATTTCACGCTGGAGTAATTTGATAAATCTGTACTCTGCCGCTAGTGTATACCTACCCTCTTCACGTCGCTACTGTATCATCTCAAAATCATCGTTGATTTTTTTTTTCAGCGTCGAGTTGAACCGCCAGACCATCTTTCCGCAGTTGTTCGATCGTAGAGATAATCTCGTTAATGTTTTCCTGGTTCATGATACAACAGATGTATTTCTTTAATGAAAGATTTTATCGAGACCAGTTCGATCACGTGTTGCTGGATCGTGTAAACTTATCGTGATAAATCCCTGCGGGGTTTTCTAAGAAGGTACGAAGAAATCTTTAAACTTACCTATGTCCGTGTCGCTGGGACACCACGTCTGATGAATATTTCGAAGCGTATTTGTATCGACACCGTTAAAAATAACCAAACAGTTACAGTTATCTCTGATCACTTTGGGAATCTGAGTATACCGCTGAATAAAGTAAATGAAATCAGTGTTTTTATGTCTGCCACGTGAAAATATTCTGGCTGGATTTGCTTGTTTGTCAAGCATAAAATCATCGTAAACCATTAGATTGTTGATATCCCGATAAGATCCTCGACGGACGGCGCGTCATTGATGTCTGTGATAAATTCAATAACATCGTCCTCAACCGCTGCAGATACATTATATTCCTTAAGAACATTATATCATCGTTGATCATCTACGGAAGCTAAATAAAGATTGTCCCATTTGAGCCACCTCATTATCGGGATGAGCAACAACTGAGTTTTACCCGACCCAGATGGACCAGTTATAATAGCTCGAATGGAATTTGGTAATACTGGATGATGCCTGACCGGTGCTTGCTCACGCATCGCTGAAAAGTCAATCACGTTCATATTGTACAAATATAGTATTATTTATAATCATGAGTTTATATTGTGTTCGATGCAAGAGAGTCACTGGTACAAAATTTGTGAGAGCAGCCACGTTGAAAAATACCACGCCGGCACTTACAGATAAATGTCTAAAATGTGGCACACAAAAATATAAGTTTGTGAGTATTCCTGTGGCAAAACAAGGTGGTGATATTGCTAAGGCACTCGGGAAAACACCTACCATGGACTAAGTATCCTGGGGAAAAACGCCTTCCAGGATATAATTATTGTGGTCTTGGAACTCGCCTTGATATTAGAATTGGCGAAAAAAATCAACGAAAACCAGGCGAATTTCCGGTAAATGCTATTGATCAAGCGCGCCATGTTCATGATGTCGCATATAAAAGTCCAGATCTACAGCAACGACATATCGCGGATGTCAAGTTAATTCACACGCTGAATTCTATAAAGAATAAAAACATACGAGAATCACTCGCTTATTGGTTGATAAGACCGGCGGTGAAAGGTAAAATAGCGTCGGGAGCGGATAATTAAACGTCAACAATTACAAAATGGAGTTGGTTTATTATAGTCCAAGAGGATATTGGAGAGGTAGATCATCAATTAAAAAACTCGCCGATACAGTAGGTGTCACAGGAGCTGTAGCCGCAGATTGGTTGTCACGACAGGCCATATGTCAAATTTATCTTCCACGTCTCAAAACATTTCAGCATGGACGGTTTGATGTCAGCACACCCAACGAAATTCATCAGGCAGAGATCTTGTTTTACCACATGACTTACACAAACGGCACACATACAAATAAGCGTTGACTGTCGTAGATGTTGCAAGCAGATAAAAAGAGGCTGAACCGTTAAAGGTCTAAAACAGCGACTGAAGTCAAAGCAGCGTTTGAACCAAATTATCAACGTGGACCCCGGCCGCATGTCGGCCTGCGATGTCCACAAGTGTTACAGGTTGATCCTGGCAAAAAGTTTCTCGGTGCAGTAACGACGCTAATGCAAAAACATAATATTAAAATCAGACGTGGACACACCGCGATACATCACGATCAGGCAATCATTGAACGATTTAATCAAACACTTGCACAGCGACTCTTTGGACATCAATATGCCCAAGAATTACTGCACGTTCAGGACAGATCTGGAGAATGGGTTGCGAGACTACCTCATGTGGTGACCGCGTTAAACAACGAGGTCACGAGTTGAATTAACATGATACCTGTCGATCCAAGTGAGAAAAAACAAATACCACGACGAAAAACAGTGTTGGGTAGTAAAGTAACAGTGAGGTATTTATATGAACCTGGTGAACTTGAGGGTGGTGCAGCAAGAGCAACTGATCCCGTGTGGAGTGTAACAACATATAATATTTTCTGCGTGGCAAGATCTACTACGCAGCCACCAGTATACAGACTAGATTCAACAGCCCATCAACGTAGATTTGTATCTGAACAATTACTGGTAATTCCTGGGAAAAAAAACAGTTACCACCAGATTGGATACGGTGTCGCAGACGCTAGCAGGGAGACTCCTCCCCCCCCCCCGCGCCAACACAAAACGCTAACAAGAGTCACGCGCCTTGAGGAACGAAGCTCCTCCACGTCTGTTGCATTCAAGACATGTCAGAGAGACATTTTCGCGTGTATGGCCGAGACTACTATCGATTCTGTCCACGATAAATTGTCCTATGTCATTAGGAAAATATTGCCACAACATTATTGTGTTACAGCAGGCGCAGTGATTATTTTCTCGCTGTTTTAGCATCATGACAAATTCAACATCAAGATGAAACTGGCGTATTTTTTTTATTATTTTTTTTTGTCATCTTTCGCATAACCGCCTCATTTTTTTTTTCACTGTGTTGATCATACCTGGTGAAGCTGTTGTTGTTTGTGACTCTATTGGCAGCTCCAACACATAGACAACCCTGTGTTCCTGAGATAGTTTGTTACTCTAGACACAGCCATATAAACTTAATTTGACCATTCTATGCGATCATCGACAATCCAGACATTTGTATCTGATATTGTTAATCCATGAGACGAATGAATTGTATTTGCATATCCGAGAATCCAGCACGAAGGGTTTTTTCGTGAAACGACTTGCGTCCCCGACGCCGACAACGCTTGTTGTACAGCCTCTACTGCAACCTCGAAGATATCATTAAGAACGAGTTGTGTTTTCTGCAAACTCCGTTTGCCGCCAGAATATCAACAAGTATAATTTGTCTGCGTGTATCTGCAGGGCGGTAAAATAATTGAACTGCTTGATCAGAAGATGTTTCCTTGTGAAGCTCAAATAATTTACGCTGAAGTGAATCACGGCCGTTTTCCCTAGATACAACTATTAGATCATTAGGGCGCCATGAGTTCCAGAAGTCACATATTAATGTCTCTGGAATTACAGTGCGCAGTATTTCACACTGAACTTTGTCAGTTTGTAATCTGATTAACGATTTCAGTTTTCGTAGCTTTTCATCCTGTGATCGATGGTCGTACAAAACGTCTTCATAGTGGCTAACATAGTTGATCAACAATTCATGTGGGGATTCTCCTGTAAACGGCGGAGGCTGTCCATGATGTCAACAGATGATAATTTCAGTAGATTTTGTTAATGACCAATCAGGAAATGTTTGTAATGTTTCTTTGGATACAGTACAAATCTCATCCCAGATAACTATTCTCAGGATATATTTTTCACCCATCTGTTCCGGTACCCATGCATCACCTCGCCATCTAAAAAAACTATGATACGTGTATCTACTGACACTACGTTGTCTCATCTCTCTGGTAACCCGGCGAGTTGGTGTTAGCACAATCATATCGGAGATTTTAAATAATTCTATCGCACATGTTGTTTTACCAGAACCACCTGGACTATTCAGAGATACCGTGCTATGGATCGTGATTGGATCGTTTACTGACAGTGACGATGATATCTGTGATAAATTATCGTTGCGATAAAAACATCAGGTGCTTTTTAACATCAGCTGATTCGAGATAATTACGTATTTGTTCACGTTTTATTAGTCACGAACCCCAATGGGCACCTTCGGTGTCTTTATCGATAAATGGCTCAAGAAGGTCTATCTTACAACGACTAATATAAAAAGAATCCATGGCGACCCTGACAGCATCATTGGGAAATCTGTTGATCATCGATAATTGGTCTATTGACGAGTAGGCGAGCATCGATGATCTTAAATGAGTAAACTGAAGAGAATTGCCGCCGCAGTATCTAATGATCGTGCCAAAAATTATTCCATCTCGTTTTGTTGCATTTCTCCTTGACACCAGTACACCTCGAGCCGCTGTGTCATTGACAACAAAATCTAATTCGGCTGGATCCATGATTAATCTTGTGCAACGACGTGCATTATCAAATGATGAACCCTGAGTAAACTTGCCGATAATTTTCTGCGTGTTTCTTTGTCATTGTGTGGTAACCAAACAGATTTTTGTGATTTGTATGAAATTAGCACAGAGGTTATGCTCAAAGACGTTAAAATATTCATGTTCAACATATATCGTAATAGCACTATTGGAGCCCAACCACGCTGATTTGTTGCGCAACAGTCATTGAGATTGACACTGGTATCCGGTTTATTAAAATGTCTACCAAACCAGATTTGGTAGTGGCCCGTTTATTGCAACTCTAGTCATTTCGTGTGTTGGATGACCGAATCGCCGGATAAGTTGCTACGTTATCAACTAAAATCAACTGAAATCATGTTAATGTGTTATATTTTGTGGTCCAAAGACCATCATGGCCAAACTCAACACAAGATTGTGTTACATCATCGAGAAATTCTTTTGGAGTTGGACGCCAATTATTTTTTTGTTGGGCTATATGCGCCACAACGGACGTCGTGTAAAACGGTTGAGGAGTAAATCATCGTTGTCTCCGTCATATTTCTCCGCAATCTATTTCATCGCACGTTGGATTGATTCCTTCCGATAAAGAACTCCAGACGGCAAAAGAAACTGATCAAAGGTTGATTCATCCGGCTCAGTCATCTCCGTGAAATAACCAGACAGATACAGGATCACGCTCACTTATGTTGTAGATTTCTTCCTAGATATCGCCGTCATAAAATCGCATTATTCTCTCCCTTGGAAATGTGCCGCCGAGTAGATCCACGCATGTGAGTTATGATCATACAAAATTATTGGAGAACCCTTACTACAGTATTTACCAGAATTGTACAAAATCTCGTTTGTGACTATTTTTATAATTATCGGAAACTTCGATATGTTTCTAAAATAACCACATCGTCTAACTTAGATCGTTAATAAGAAAGTTTTCCCATTGTTCTATTTTTTATTCTCGATTCTGGAAGTCCATTTCCACGTTTGGAGTTTACAAAATGTTCTCTGACACGCTGAGTCACGCAATTTAGCGAGCCTGTTTCATCGCAGCAAGAGCAGCTATGTCTGGTTCATTTAAACGATAAATTGCACAAACAACTGCAGAAAATGGATAAGAGTTATTGTAGTATTATTTGTCTATTCCAGTGAAAATACCCTGTTTAGAATTTTTATTTATCGTGACGACATTGTTATGTCGACGTGATTCCTTAACACGGTCGAGTTTATCACGAATAATCCAAGTCGGTCCATCTTCGTTGATATGTTCTACAACAAATTTTATTCTGAATATGTACTGGCTGTCATCAACAAGATTATTAATAATAGTAGCCGCTCGTTTGTCATCCATTGTGGAATTAATAAATATTCCATCACCATCTATCTTAAACGTCAACCAAACATGAGACGCACAATCGTTGATAAATTCGTTCTTCGCCATTTTGATAAAATCATGCAACTGTAGTTCGAATGGTGGCTGTTTCTTATTTTTGATTAATCTGTCAAAGTCGAACTTGGTGATGTGCTCTGCTTCTATCGCCGATAATCTTTTTCGTTCTCGTTCAAAAAACTTTTATCTGCTCTTCTTGGTTCTATTGCGGACAATCTCTCTATTTCACTCGCGGTTAATAACGATCTTATCTCATTCATTAATCTTTCTTGTGCAATTTTCGACCTTGGGAAAACTGGCTTTATCCCGGTTAGACTAAAATACTGTTCTTGCAGTTGTTTTGCAACAGTAGAATTAGTCATGCTTATATATAAGAAAAGTATTTTCTTCAATTGGACTTTATTCAGTAATATAATATGCATCAGGCAAAACATAATTGTCGATGGCTCATGATAGGATCAGTCAAACCTTGTGGAAAAAAATTCTCGTGGAGAGTATTGTGGATATCACATAGCTAGTGTTCGCCGTGGCAGCACTGGACCACAGCCATGTCTGAAGTGTGGGGTGGGAGTTAAGGTAAAGACCCAGTTATGTGTTTCTTGCAGCAGACAAAAATATCGAGCGCTTAAGCGATATTACGAGATACAAAACGCTTCTGTTGACATCAAATAAAAGACACAAGAGATTGTGTGGATAGATATTCCTCTGCCGAAAAATAATGTTACATTATAAGTGATGTGCTCTGGTTCTATTGCCGATAATCTTTCTCGTTCTCGTTCAAAATACTTGTCTCTGCTCGTCTTTGGTTCTAGAAGATTATCGGCGATAGAACCGGAGCACATCACCAAGTATGTCGCCATATTTAGGGGTCGGTCCCCCCTCCTCCTGCTGCTTTTCTGATTACTGCTAATATCCGTTCTCACACTGTTGCTTGGTGAACAGATTTTGTGTTTGATTCTGGATCGAACGGGAAGTTACAGAGCGAGGGGTGGGTGGTGGGTCTGGTGTGCTGTGTTCTTCGTACTCTAAGGATAATCCGAGCAGCTGTGTTTTGAAATTTTCGAAGTTTCTGTAGTAGATACTGAGACGAACGAGATAGAAGTGAATTTACAATAGTCCAGTCTTGAAAGTACTAAGGAATACACAAGTGTTCTAGAAACATCCACCGAACGAAAATTGCGAATGTAGCCCATACGTCTCAGTTCCTGATATGTTGCCTTGCATATGTTCATGACATGTTGGTGTAAATGAAAGTACTGTCGAGAGTGACACCCAGGTTTCGTAATGACTGTTTCCATTTAATGTTGGTATTGCTGGTCCTTTTTAATTGAGGTGAAGGATGCGAATAACACATTCTTTACGTGGTGATCCCAATGGCTTCAGTTTTATCAACATTCATCTACAGCTTGTTACATGTTACCCATGACTTCACGGAAATGCACCTCTCTACGCCTTGGATTGTAGCCTCGACTTGGGTTGGCCAGCTAGATTTGTAGATTTGTATATTTTAGAGTCATCAGCATACAATTGGTGAGACACAGGAAACCGATTAATGACACTTGAGAGCGGCTGCGTTTACAGAATGAAGAGAACGGGGCCGACAACAGCGCCTTCTGGAACACCAACTGAGCTGGAATGTTTTCCATTTAAGGACACAATTTGTGTCCTGTTGATTAAGTTGGACGTGAACTATAGTAAGGCTGTATCTTGAATAACAAATACACGCACATGCTGAAGTCTATGAAGTACTATTTCATGGTTTATTGTGTCAAATGTTGCAGGCAAGTTAAGGAGAATGAGGCTTGTAACCTTTCCACTATCTAAAGCAGAATGTCGTTACTACCCTCAGGAGGGCAGTTTCATAACTATATCGTGGACGATATGTGGACTGTATATTGCTAAAAAGACTTTGAATTCATGTGAGATACAAGTTGTGATAGGACAATTTTTTTTAAGGTATTTATCTTGAACTGGAGGTTAGAAATAGAGCGGAAGTTCATTTAATCTTTATGGTCAAGCGTCGGCTGCTTCAACATTGGCTTTACAATGGCAGGTTTAAATTCCCCGGATGAGGGAGAAGTATTTATAACATTGGTTAGTGAAGGCAATGTCGAATCTAAGCACTCAAGCAGCGGTGATGTCTGTGTCGGATCGAGTTAACGTGACTTAGGACACTCTTTATCACAATTGTATAGACATTTTCAAATGCTGTTAAAGGCTGCCGTTGATATTCTTTAGCACAACAATATGATGACGATGAATCAATTGAAACTGTGTTGTCAAGCCTATCTCCAATGATTTGTACTTTGTAACGGAAGAAATTTGCAAACGGGTCCGAAAGGTCGACCGGAGACACGGTCGTTGCAGATGGTGCACGTTTACTAGTTGACATTAGGTTTTTCGCAATCTTGAAGAGCACTTTGCAACTGGAACATTCAGTGATATTAGTACTGTAGAAGGCTGATTTTGCTGCATTAACTATGTGATATTCTTCCTAACAGCTTCATAATTCTGCTTTTGAATAGCGAGGCAGATGGATAGCCAAATCCTCTTTGCCTTGCGGCGTTCTCTTTTAGCAATGTGAAGGTGGCCGCTAACACTACTATACCACGGAGAACACTTTTGAATTGATCATCTGCACATGGTTGCTGGGACATGTTTGTCAAGCAATAAAAGCAAGTAATTATGAAGTTGTACTGTTGTAGGAGGTAACGAAGTTGTAAGGTTTGCTTGAATGTCATGCATTAGTTGGGTTCTGTTTGTCATAAGGAGGTTTCTCTTGCAGGAAACAGAGATGTAGGGTTAGAGACTGGTACTTTGAGATGGCATATGACGCAGGGGTGATCAGATGATAGTTTGTGGGACAGCATTGAATACCGTTGAACATGATCATCCGGCCTGTAAAGAATTTCGTCTTAACTTGACTATGTTTATGTTTGGTATGGCAAACTGACCCCTTGAAATTGAAAATGTGAATAGAATCTAGAAGTTTCGATGTGTATGTGTTTCCAGGACAGTATAAGGAACGTTCAAATTTCCAAGACTAATCAGGTTACCACCTGTCGAATTTCCGTACTCCAGGAGATGAGATTCAGTCAGCTTGTTTTCGACTAGGAGGATGGTGGTAGAGACGGAGAAATGGACTGACCTTTGTTTCATTGCGAGTGAGGATTGGACCAATTAAATCGACGTATAATCAAGAGGAAGTTATGGCGTGGTTGAAGACGTTGAATCATGTAGCTCATTACGATGACAGCAATTCCATCTGCGCAGAAGTGGCGTGGGGACGACTTGAATTGGCAGCCTATGCGAAAAAAATCTTTTCATTTAATTTTTTGTTTCTCTTGAATTTATCCCTGCGTAAGATAGGTTCCTTTTTTTTGTTCGAGGTCAGAACTTTAGAAACGTGGATGTTGAAAACTGTAGGCGAACTTCAAGCCAGGCTTTTTACTATATTTGGGTCCAATTTATGCCATATATTCGTTATTAGTGTCATTATGCATGCTTAAATTTTGGATATTAATCAGGCTTCACCCCTTATATCCCCCACGACATTCCCTGCGCGGCAGATGCATAGGCAGTGCTCGTGTATCATTGTGGGCGACAAACATTTTTCGTTTTTCATGACAAATTAATTCAAAAAAATACTATTCTTTTAAAAAGCAGTTGTGTTTCTCACAAATTAATTTTGAATATTAGAAATATAATTATATGTATGATTCTTTAATTACATGTTTGATACATCTCATAAGCCAGCGTGGTGGCCAAATGGGATCCTCTGAAAGATATTCGAACCAAATCCAATTTTTTGGAAACATTTCTGATTTTGAATAAAGGTCATTTTAGTTATTTCCTAGCGTATGTTAATTTGTTTTGTACATGCATTCCTTTGTAAAACTTAGAATCAGGAAATATGGAGCACAGGTTGAGTTGCACAAGAAGTAAGTGGTCAAATTTGACCAAGAACTGTCCGTTTCAGGGCTTGTTTCTTTGAGAAGTAGTTCGGACTAAAACAAACTCCAAGCTTTCCTAGGTTGTCCTTTAGCACCCTAGTGGCTCATTGGGGGTTTCAAATTTACAACATCATAATCGACACTGACCAACACACGTCGATTGACTGTTAGAGGGTATGTGCAACAGCTTAAAATATCAGCGTGCGTTGAATTATCAAAGAAAGACTATCCACAAGCACAAACCCAGCAGTGAATTGTCTTTCTTGTATGAGAATAATGTTAAATAATTACAGCTGATAATGTATAGTTCTCGAAAGTACCACCTTTAGACATGTACAGTAGTTTGAAAGAAATTCATGCGATAGTTAATCATGGAGTTAAATTGCCCTACCAAGGGTGAGTTAATGTCGTGCAAGAAAACTTAAAATGTCTGAAGTAAACATAGTTGCCGGTGAATCAAGACAGTGCCACGTCCAGCAAAGATCACCGTCTAGGACAAATCAATTAGATAATTCCTTCGGCAATGGTATCCAAACCCGATTTTCATGAAGTATATTATGGAAGCACAACGCAGCGTAAGCGGGCAGCGCAGACAGTGGGAGAAGGTTTCCGGAGCTGTTTCCAACTCCAATGAAGAGAATACTATGTCCGAGATATACGAGCACTCCAGAATGTGAACGTTTGATATTGATGGATTCAAGAATACAAAATCATGCCCTGTTCAAGTTGGTGCAGTACTCGGTTTGGACCATCTGTGCGCATTAGGGGAGATACCGACTTGATAAAAATTCGATCCTGTCTGGCAAGTGAATATTACAATTATTCTTGAAAGAACACTCATGTTTATTTGCAACAACTCGATTTACAAATCCAGGTCATCATAGTACAAAATATATTATACGGAGTCGCTTGATGAACTTTAAAATGCCATTCATTCATCTGGGCGATCTTCTTCTAGTTCAGATACCACCACTGCATGCACGTGAGAGGATAAAACAAAGGCTACTGCAAAAAGAACAGGAATCCATTTAAATAATCTCCTCGCGAAGACCTGACAGTGCAAAATACCGTAGAATAAAATGCCAGAAGTCAATGAAATGATATATTATCATGGACTTCTGGTCTTTTCTTCTACGATATCGACAACATAGTTTTGGGGTTTTTTTTATTCTAGATGATGTCATTTTCTCTACACTGTATATATATAACACTTCTGATGGCACTGTGACAAAATCTATACAAGGATTTTGTCCTGGAAAGCAAGATTTTTTGCGGCAGAACATTCCGATGAATATTGCAAATCCCACTTGCAAGCTTTATGTGTTGGTACTGGCGCTCGAACAAGCCTTAAATGCGGTACTTGAACATAATCGTGTAATCAGCGATGCCGACCCACAGGTGCTTACTATCGCAAGCGCTGATGAATTCTTAAAAATGCGAACATGGAGAAAAAACGACGCTGTCTAGGAAACGACACAGAAGTCAATAAAATAATATCCAGGATCGAAACGACTATTGTTTCTAATCCTGTTGAAGTAAAAATGATACAAAAATTAATTGCCATAAAAGCGATTAGATAATGTTCTTTTTATTATATACGGCTTCATTATATACGGCCATGTTGACTGTTAATTAACTTAAATCATTATTGTTAGACAGTTGGATAAGAATGCCAAGGGGTTCAAGGAAAACAGATATGTTTGTACTACTAGGGCTTCCTGCGGATGAAGCAGATTCGTTCAATGACAGCGCGATTCCGTATTAAAATTTCTTCAGGGACAATCCGGGCTGAAATCTCACATGTGGTCCCTGATGAGGAAAACCACCGCCATATCGCAGTTATTATTGCCACTGAGACTGTTGCATATACTACTCAGTGAGTCCACGTTCCACAGTGTAAGTTGCACAAACGCGTTGGTGATTTCGAAGATTACTGAGCAATCATTCCAAAAGCATACAAACCAGACTCTTCTCTCAAAAATGTTACCTAGCTTTATATCATTGTGTCCAGGTCAAAAGGTGAACATTGATCTTGGTGCGGACTTTAGCATCAAGTTTGACGCATACACCCGAGAAGGTTGAGGTTCGATTCATTTCAGATGCGTGGAAGTTCATTTTAAGGTTTCCATATACAAACCTTTTCGCGTTTATTCCTCGGTGAGCAATGATCAACCTGCAAAACAGCGACAATAGCTGTTTCCAAAATGCGATCTTAACCGCGTTGCAGTTTGCGCGCGACAGTACAGATCAGCCTCGAAATTACAAACAACAAGTAAGCGAACTCATGCTTGGTAGCAAAACGTTCATCCCCTGTACGGGTTGGCAAGTTTAAACGACTCTATCCTGTTGTCGCCGTTAATGTGTTCACTTGGAAATGCGGCCGTCAGCCGATTCAACTATCCCTGCATATATGTGTGCAGACTAACGTTGAACTGCTGTTGTTGAGGAGCAAGCATAGAGACGTGAACAGTTCCGATATCCGAGCGGAGCGAAACCCTGTGGGTCAACCAGCACTTGTGTCTAGGTAAAAGATTTTCATGAGATGGTGTACCGGCAAACAAGCATACAAGGTTAAACTCTTTATGTGCACGTTGAATACATGTGTTTCGCACGTAACAGTTGTTTGACAATCATGACTTTTACTGCAGGGGAGTCAGTAAGAAAACGCATTGAACAATCATGTTAGAACCCCACCGATAAGAACATTGTAAATTTAACGCAGTGCGATGGAAGACGAAGGTTCGAGATATCATTTATACGGACTTTGCAGGTCGACAAATACGACGTAAGTTACTGAACATGTCCCATGTGGGATTTGCTGTGTTGTAGTCAGATGCGACGGAGCTACCAATGTTGTACCGAAGCAAAAATATGTTGAGATATTTATTAAATTTCTCGAGGTTACAGGGAAATTGATTCGACAACAGTTTCTCTCGTCTGTAGACATGATTATGAACCACAATGACATTTCCGAGTTTTCCGCGAAGATTCATTGGAGGATCTGTAATGGTTCCTTTAAGACCGACGGTTCTGAAACCTACTTTAGAGCTGGAGGCTGGAAATTGAGTGACCACTGCCACATCAATGGAGCAACCCGTAGTGCACGCAACCACCAGCTGTGAATTTACCCTAACAAAACAATACTTCTAGTTGTGCTTCATGGCCTGTGTGGGTTCGACGGTCACTTGATTAAACTAGGCATTGCAACAACATCGAATGTGGCAGTTAAATGCCATTCTCAACAACATGGAGAAAATGCATGACGTTTCGGATGGGCAGCCGCAGTTCATTGACTATGTGCAGTTCCTCAGTTCCAGACTGGACAAACACCTAAAGAATATAGCGACGCTAGGCAACGTCTCTTTACAATCACGCGACGATACGGCGGTGCTTATCCGATGACGAAGGAACTGAATGTTCGGTTTGCTGACCCGCAAAAGACTCTGCCAATGCAAGTATATGTGCGACTGGGTGAAGTGTTTTGAAGTCAGTTGCCACCAGTTTAGGTCAACTATTCATAGGTGTCCCGTGAAGGTATTTCTGTCCGACTACTACGGGCATGCAAGCAACGCCAGGTTGTCGTTTGTTATCAAAATCACGGCTGTTACCAAGATATGTACCTGTCCACGGATATATTGTTCTTCGCGAATGTCATTGAAGCCTTTGGTGACACAGCTATGCGCATGTACAAGCTCGACCCTTTGCATTACTCATTGGGAATGTCTTGGTATTCATTGCTGTCGAAAACTATCAGCTAGTCAGAACTATTCACTGACATCGATCAACATTTGTTAGTTGAACGTTCTATCCGCGGAGGGATATCCATGGTGAATCACAATTATGTTCGCGTAAATAACCCGCGCGTGGACCGATACGACGCAGCCCTTTCAAACAGTTACATCATATAATTTGACTCCTACAAACTGTTTGCTTGGGCAATGATGCAACCGACTGCATCCATATTAGCGGCCCTCGTCCAATGATGAATTTCAACTTGTCACTTATTTAATCTTTTGTCCCCAAGGGTTCGGCTTCATTTTATGGGCAAGTAACATTCGGTGTCAAAATATGAAACCATCCATGGGAAATATTCTTTGGGACGGGTAAATAAATCTTCCAGAACGCTTTCCAACGACTGATTCGCCCTTCCATTAACTGCGAGACTGGTGCAATCTTGGCCTTCATGCCCCTCTTGACAATTTGTCCGGTGATTCTTTCTCCGAGTGTAGGATTGATCGTATTTAAGTCGGCTGTTTGACGAGTACGAATATAATTGTATGCTCTCTGTACGCTAGATCCTGTCGGCAACATGTAGCATTGACGAGGTTTACAGGTTCAGTCATACATCTGGCTGTGTTCCAGGTTCACAATAATTGTATCTAGGGAGATGCTATTTACCAGGATATGTGCTCCACAGTACCCCGAAGAGTTTCGCGGCCGAGATGGTTTTCTTAGAAGCTTGAACGTTTCACAAACGTAATATTATTTGCGCCACACCGAGAACAATGTGAAGGCATGTTGATTTTGTATACATGAATTTGTATTCCACATGGCATGGACGAAAGATTTCCGTCACTGATAAATCTGGATTGGTGATGCCCCAACAACCCAAGAGCAGTCACGTCTTTCTGAAATCTGTTTGCGCGCTGATCTTTGGCCCAGCCAGATGTGGAAAAATGCAACAGTTGCTGGATTTGATCATGCAATGGTTAGCATTGTATCGGCTGAAAGTGATTGAACCATCCACGGATGGTCATCGATGTTATAACGTGTTCAGATACTTAACGCACGCGCTTGTGTCGAAAGCAACGACTACGCGTATAGCAATTTGTCACCGGCCATCCAGTTCTTTTCCACGATTGATGAAGTTTCTACCATTGACAATCTTGATCCGGGAAACAATAATCTTATATCGTACGACGATGTGATGCTTGACCGGCAAGACACCCCCTCGAAATCGTTTCCTTGAGGCCGTCACAAAACAAAGATGTGATCTATTTGGCCTAATCATATGAACACATACCCAAATAGATCCACGACAAATGCAACATGTTGATGATATTTCGTGGAATGAGTTTCGGAATATGTTCACAGCTGTCACCCGGGATTCATATAGTTTCTTCAAGAATGACTTTCGGGTGGTGTGCAAAAAATTATCGCGCGGATTTAGACACATCAGTTCAACAGCCACGTTAAAAATATACATGTCAAAACATGCTAAGCTTGTCATAGCAGAAAGTGATGACCAACGCCATACGCGATTTACTGGAAATTCTCAGTTGCATCGATATCCGCGAACGCGTCAAAAATATTTCACTCGCGATAGACCGCATGGGACGACGTCACAGCGGGTTTTGAACAAACATTTGTAGTATTTTTAATTAGTCTTTTAATATGTATTTCGCAAAAAGGTTTGTAAAGAAGGGCATCTGACCCAAAGTAAGGTGAATTTAGCAATGAAATCACAAAATATGAAAACATGACAGAAGGTGTCTAAAAGAATTCGTAGGTGAGGAATCGCAAAAATTTTCCCAAACAAAGATTCGTGTTGATCGCATGGCCGCAGACCATCAGCGAGTCCATTGCTAGAAACGCTTGTGCAATCAGTTCGTGCCGGCATAACGAGCAACAAGTCACCAATGAGGACAACATCGCGGATACTTTTTACTGAAGACATCGATATTGTATACAACAGAGATGATGAGTTCTGAAGTAATTTAAAAGCTTCGCCAGCTCCGCGAAATCAATGCCGCCATGAATGGGGTCGTTGAAAACACAACCCCAGGAGTCATCCAAATCATTACGAACTCTTTAACGAAGCAAGAATTCCGCCTGGCGTTCCGAATTCCAATTACCGAGAAGGTATCCTGAACTTTTATATAGCAATTAGACTCAAATAAATCGCTTGTGTTCTCGAATGTTATTGGACATTCCACGTGTGCGTGCGAGATTTGCTCGATCATTGAAGAAATCATACAGGGTACTTTGATGAAGACCGGTAAATCTTCAGGATTAGCATATGAGTACATGAGTCTACACTCAGCTCTGCCATCTTGATCGCATCTCCATAGTAGGCGGTGGAAATTGCACACTCGTTGATGTGAACGGTCCTTGATTGACCTGAATATATTGATGAGCTTCTCATAGACGAGCGAATTCTGCGTGTCCCGACAGTAACAGTAACAACATCAAGCAAGACATTGGAATGACCACCTCCTCAACCCAGCTTAATATGATCTGTGATGCATCCTGCGACAGTTTATCATTCAGGTTCATAAAACGTTGCCGCTCTCAGTTATATATTGTTTGGGGTGTCCCTGAATGCACCCCCGGGTAATTTGCTTTCGATTACTCCAACGGTAGCCGTATATTTTCCATTCAACTATTCCTGGTTGAAGCACTTTCATTTTTCTCTCGTAGATCAGGATGGAACATATTCGATCTCTGACGGGATATCTAACGATACAGCTGTACAATAAAGATCGACCCGACATTTAATGTTTACAATGACGGTCGTAAGAGCACATCTAACAGCCATTCATGTGATCAACGCGAGAAAACCAGTTTACCCGACATATTATGGAAATCGTCTCGACGAAGTTGTGGAGAGATTATTCACAGGGGCGTGAAAGGTGCTGACGGGCCGGGCATCACTCGCGAAACTGAATGCTAAACAAATTTGCAATGCGAATCATTGATAGCATCCAAAACTCTGCTGTGGATAACTGAATAATATGGGATCGCAGGCGGTTCAATAAATTCGAGATGGGCTACAACGATTAGTGAGTCGGGTACCAAAGGTTCCAAATGCGCTCCCGTTCAGAAATACCAGGCCTGCATGGTCTTGTTCGTGGAATGTCGTCCAAGAACGTTATGTAATCAGCCCAACTAAAATATATCAGATATGGAATGTTCTCAAATATTGTCCAAATGTCAAAGTCTGGTATCGGCAAGAAAGATCTACAGTTAATAACTGATAATATTCAGTCAGCGATGGCTGAATTTAATGATGGGGAAGAAACGATATCATCGCTTAACATAAAAATAACTGAAACCGAAGATAATATGTTGACGCCATTAAATAAGCTGCTAATGCTTATATTGCTTTCAGAAGTAGCTGGACGCTTTGCTGGAAATATCATTGAACAGCTTATGAAGCAACGATTAAGTAAAAGGAGGCAAATAGTTGACGGAAGAATTGGTAGGTGAAGTCCAGCAAGAAATCCAAGAAAGACTGAAGGCTGAATAAGGAACTACTTTGATGATTTGGGGGTGGGGCGGGCAGCGAAGCAATGCAAGTAGATCCATGCGGTTCTCACGAGAGGCTGCAATAGAGCTTTTCTCGTGGGAGGCTATCGTAAGTTATTGGTCACCAAAAGCGCGGGCCGGGCCCGTGTTTTTCGGAGGTTCCCACGAGCTGCATCCGCGTCTGTCGAGGTCGTAAAGTGATGGTGGAACGAAGGGGTGAATCCTGATTAGTATCCAAAATCTCAAACCTTTGTAATGACACTACTTCATTTCATTTCAACAATTATATAGCCTTAAAGGATAGAAGAACAATGAGATGAGACCACAAGCATTCACAACCTATCTCCCCTACAAGTTTAAATCATAGATATCTAATTACAAAAAGGGACACTTGGCATGTAATAATAAAAATACTGTATAGATACAAAATACACACGTTACACTACGGTAACAATGTTTTAAAAATAAAATACAAAAAAGAAGAAGAGACAGGAATAGAAGGAAAAAAGATGACGGGAAGAAAACAGAACAGAGAGAACTTTATTGCCATTTGTAGTCCAAAAATTAAAGTTATTTCTCATCTTCAAACAATATATATACACTTATATATATATATATATATATATATATATATATATATATATATATATATATATATATATATATATATATATATTGTTACGTATATGTAATTTAATTATTTGTGTATTAGTTTTGAATTCTTTTTTTCATTTTATTTTTGTTTCATTACATTTTATTGTAATGATTATTTTCACGGGATTTGATATTTTTGAGAAAAAAAATCAGTCATCTGTTAACTTGATTAGAACGCAAAAGTAAGACTTAGGCACTATTTTTAACTCACCTTGGTTCATAGTTTTTGTAAACATCGAGTGAAAACCTTTAGCTATTACCAAGGTCATGTTCAGCCTACGTGTTAGCTCTATTGTAAACAGTTTTATTTTTAAATTCATTTACAGCGTGGGAATCTGATTCTTAGATAGGGCTATTCTAGCCTACGTGATAATTGGAATTTTTTACTGCGCTGTTCAAATTAGTGATCACGTACCCCTGTCACGTGAACCACCATGTGATCTAAAATTGAGGGTTTAATACTCATTCTCAGAATTTTTCAGTCAGTCGTATTTTTTTTCCCCGTTAGAGCTCGAGGTGTTTTATTGTTGAAGCCAGTTTCTTCTGAAGTTCATCTATTTTTGGGAATTTAATAATTTATTCTCTAGAAAACTACACAAGTGCTCTTTTTTATAAAACGGCTCCTGTGGCCTAGTGGTAGAGCGACCTCCTCGGATGCGGGAGGTCGCGGGTTCGAACCCCGGCCGAGTCATACCAAAGACTTTCAAAAATGGTACTAACAGCTGCCTCGCTAGGCGCTTAGCATTAAGAGGTTAGTGTTAGGACTGGTTGGCCTGGTGTGAGGATAATGTGACTGGGTGAGACATCATGCTACATGTCTGCGGCATGATGCCCCAGTGCTAAACATCACTATAAACTATCACACTGCAGACACCGTAGCGATATGACTGAACAATTTTTAAAGCTACGTTAAAAATCTAAATCACACACAATCACACTTTTTTATAAAAATTCTGGGACAAAGATATTCAGTGGAAATTTATTCTGGAATTCTAAACGGGAACATTACAAATTGTGATTCAACGAGGAACTGTTGCCTTCTGTACAACGACCTGATCTGACGTCATCGCCTTCCATATTGGAACTTCATCGAGATTCGAACCTTGATTCAATTAGAACTGTTTAGTGATAGGACTTATATTTTTCAATTCTAGGATTAATTTTTGGATTGTATTCACAATCCGTAAGCCCTATTTCATATTTGCACCTTGTTTTCTAGGGAAATAAATTATTTTGTTAAATTATACAAAGCTTGTTGGCTTCACTCTTTTCTTTTGTTACTTATTTACGAGCCTACATGTAACAAGAGAAAATTAGAGGCTCGTCCGGGATATATGAATTTTCGCTAAATATTTCAGAAAATTGTCTTTTGAAATTTAAATTCCCCCAGTTTTTAAATCCCAAGTACTATTTCATATTTTGTATGAAATCTTTAGTGAAAATAAACAGACTTTTATTCACAATATCATCAAAAGTAGAGACTATTTTTGAATTTTACTTAGGAGTGTTCGGACATTTTGAAAATGGAAGTCCAGCTAAAAAAGGTTGGAATTAAGGATAAGACAGGTTCAGTTTCAAATAGAAAAGATACACAGGGAAAAGGAAATGGAAGTAATTCAGTTACAATTTAAAGAAAGAAGGGAAGAAAAGCAAAGGCAATTTGAAGAAAGAGAGAAAGAAAGACAACTACAATTTGAGAAAGAAAAATTAGATATGCAAATGCAAAGAGAAAATAATGCAAGGGAATTTCAAATTCGGTTAAAACAATTAGAGCTGGCAAAAGGAAAACACTCCCCTACTTTTGATGTTATAAGAAATATCAAGTTAGTACCATCTTTTCTGGAAGAAGAAGTAGACAGCTATTTTCCTTATTTTGAAAAAGTTGCTGAAAATTTGAAGTGGCCAAGGGAGTACTGGACCCTATTATTGCAGTGTGTACTTTTTGGCAAAGCTCGAAAAATCTACACCAGTACAACAAAGTGCTGACCATGATTTGGTTAGGGAGTGTATCTTAAAGGGTTATGCGTTAGTCCCTGGTGCTTATCGGCAAAAATTAAGGAATTCTAGACAATCAACTGACCAGACTTATATCGAATTTGCATGGGAAAAGGCACAACAATTTGATAGGTGGTGCTCTTCTAAAAAGGTTAGCAAAGATTACGAAAGTCTCAGACAACTCGTGTTAGTTGAAGAGTTTAGGAACTGTGTCCATAGTGACATTAGGATGTATCTTTACGAGTATAAGATCGAAAACTTGGAAAATGCAACTCGTGCTGCTGACGAGTACTCATTAGCTCATACAGTTTCCTTTGTAGGCAAATCTTTCACTCAGCAGTCTTCTGGTAGAAAGGTATTTCAGCGTAATACGACTCCTTCTAATACTCAGTCTGGCACAACTTTTAAAAATCAAGCTTCTGATAAGGTTTATAAAATCCTTGTCTCTTCCTACGTGTACCTATTGCAAGAAAAAAGGACATGTCATTTCTGATTGCTTCAGATTGAAATATAGGCATCAGAATCAAGATAGACCTATCCCAAATGCTCTTATTTCTAAGAGGTCATGGTCACGGTCATGTATTGAAAGCAATACATTTGTTGGGTCTCAAAAACCCCAGTATGATTTTATTATGGAGAATTATGAACCATTCATGTCGCAGGGTTCTATATCACTCCTCGGTGATTTGGCCAATCCTATCCCTATTAAAATTTTAAGGGAAACAGGAGCTTCTCAGAGTCTTTTATTATCATGTACTTTGCCTTTTTCAGAGAAGTCCTGTTCTAATGAGAGTGTTCTCATTCAGGGAGTAGAGTGCGGCTTTGTTAATGTTCCTCTCCATTCTGTAAATTTATCATCAGACTTAGTTTCAGGACTTGTGACAGTCGGTATAGTGTTTTCTTTACCCGTTGAGGGCACTCATTTGTTACTAGGCAACGATCTAGCTGGAGACTAGGTTGTGTTTAATCCACTTGTAACTGACAAGCCGTCTTTGGATCAAAAAGCTGATCCCATTGAGAAACAATTCCCTGATTTATACCCAGCTTGTGCTGTCACCAGAGCTATGGCAAAGAAAGTTCTTGAGAATGATTTTGATAAGGAAAATATTCCTTTACCTGACACATGTATTGGTCAGGCTTTTGATAAGGTCACTTTCACTCCTTCTTTGGATCAATCAGAAGGTATTGATCACAGTGATCTTTTTTTAACTACTCATTCTCTTTTATCTAATCAGGGTGATAAACAACAATCGCTTGTCGTCGAACAGGAAAAAGATCCTGAGATCTCCTGTTTGTTTCAGAGAGCCATTAGTGAAACTGAAGCCACTGAAATACATGTGTGTTATTTCGTTAAAAATGGAATTCTTATGAGAAAATGGAGACCTCCCGAGGTTCCTGCTGGTGCTGAATGGTCAGTGAACTATCAGATTGCAATTCCAAAATCTTACGGAGAGGAAATACTTAGTTTGACCCATGAAACTCCTCTGGCTGGTCATTTACGGATAAATAAAACTTATCACAAGATCCTGACTCACTTTTATTGGCCAAAAATCAAAAGTGATGTTTGTAAATTTTGTAGATCTTTTCATACTTGTCAAATGGTAGGAAAACCCAATCAGAAGATTTCTAAGGCTCATCTGCAACCTATTCCTGCATTTCTTGAACCATGTAGCAGAATTATGGTAGATTGTGTTGGTCCCTTACCTAAGACCAAGTCAGGCAACCAATATTTGTTGACCAATATGTGTGCGTCAACAATATTCCCAGAGGCAATTCCTTTGAGGAATATTAAAACCAAAACCATAGTAAAAGCTTTGATGAAGTTTATTTACTCAATTTGGCCTTCCTGAATATGTCCAATCTGGTCAAGGGTCAAATTTTATGTCTGGGTTTTTCCAGCTAGTCATGCTTGAATTTGGCGCTCAGCAATTCAAGTCAAAAGTGAAATTATGGTTTCACAGAACTTTAAATCAGAGATGTTTTGAGTCTTGTAATAGAGTTCATTCTCTTTTGCTCATTCTTCAAAATTTTCTTCAAATTAGATTTTACGGCCCTTACAAAGTAAAGAAGAAAATGAATGAGTTAAATAATAAGAATAGTACTCTGATCTAAATAAATTATAGGAGTACTAGTATATTGAAAGAGATAGCCAAGTAAATCATGCAATTAATTTAGTTGTACCTGTCCCACCAACTGAGGATTTAAGTGAAGAAATTCAATCGGACTCTTTTGATCTTGGAGCAACAAATCTTCGGAATTCGGAAATTATAAAAATATCTGGACTAGAAACGTTTACATTTGCAACACAAAGAAAGGAATGAACTTAAACAGTTATTATTCGAATATGAACACTTGTTTCCAGATATTCTTACAAGGACAAACAAAATTTTTCATGACGTTGAAATTGTAGATTCAAAACCTGTCAAACAACACCCATACAGGATGAACCCACTCAAACAGGAATACTTGAAAAAGGAAATTCAGTATTTGCTGGAGAACGATTTCATAGAGCGTAGTAAAAGTGACTGGAGTTCACCATGTACACTTGTTCCGAAACCGGATAAAACTTTCCGTATGTGCACTGATTATAGGAAGGTGAACAGTGTGACAAAAACAGATTCATTTCAATTACAAAGAATCGATGACTGTATTGATAAAATTGGAAATGCCAAGTACGTCACCAAATTTGGCCGTCTGAAAGGATTTTGACAAATTCTACTATCGGAAAGAGCAAAGGAAATTTCGGCATTTGTGACTCCAGATGGACTCTATCAATATAAAGTAATGCCGTTCGGGATGAAGGGTTCTCCAAGTACTTTTCAACGCTTGATGAATATGATTACCTCTGGTCTAGATAATTGTGATGCTTACATCGATGGTGTCATCATCTACAACGACACCTGGAAAGAACATCTAGCCACGATTCGGAGTTCTTTGACAGACTCAGTGATGTAAATTTGACAATCAATATATCTAAAAGTGAGTTTTGCCGTGCTTGTGTAACTTTTCTAGGACATATTGTGGGACATGGTCAAGTTAAACCTATAGATGCTAAGGTCAAGGCTATCTCTGATTTCCCTGTGCCTGTCAGTAAAAAGATGCTGATGCGATTATTTGGGTATGGCCCGATACTATCGGAAATTTTGTTCCAATTTTTCTAATATTGCTGAACCCCTGACAAACTTATTAAGTAAGAAAAACAAGTTTCTTTGGACTGAAAAATGTCAGGAGGCTTTTGATAGGTTAAAAGCCATACTCAAAAGTGCACCGGTTCTTACAGCTCCAAATTTCAGTCAATCTTTTAAACTATCTGTTGATGCAAGTGATATTGGGGTTGGAGCAGTATTGATTCAAGAAGATAGAAATGGTGTTGATCATCCAGTGCGCTATTTCTCTAAGAAATTAAATAAGCACCAAAGGAATTACTCAACAATCGAGAACGAATGTCTTCGCTTTAATAGTGGCATTACAGCATTTTGAAGTTTACATTAGTTCAGCTCTTTCTCCGGTTGTTGTGTTTAGTGATCACAACCCCCTTACTTTCATCGACAAGATGAAAAATAAAAATCAAAGATTATTAAGGTGGAGTTTGTTTTTACAAGAATATAATCTTGACATCAGGCACATCAAAGGAAAAGACAATTTAATTGCAGATGCACTTTCCCGTGTATAGAAATATTATTTCATATACACTTTGTATAATTCATAAGAGTTTTCTTATGTAATTTTGTTTTACCTCATGTATAATTTACATATGGTAAAAAGAATGCTTTATTGTATAAATCTTTCTTTTTATGGTGGAAGTGTTACGTATATGTAATTTAATTATTTGTGTATTAGTTTTGAATTCTTTTTTATTTTATTTTTGTTTCATTACATTTTATTGTAATGATTATTTTCACGGGATTTGATATTTTTGAAAAAACATTCAGTCTTCTGTTGACTTGATTAAAACGTAAAAGTATGACTTAAGCACTATTTTTAGCTCACCTTGGTTCATAGTTTTTGTAAACATCGAGTGAAAACGTTTGGCTATTACCAAGGTCATGTTCAGCCTACGTGTTAGCTCTGTTGTAAAGAGTTTTATTTTTAAATTCATTTACAGCGTGGGAATCTGATTCTTAGATAGGGCTATTCTAGCCTACGTGATAATTGGCATTTTTTTTACTGCGCTGTTTAAATTAGTGCTCACGTAGCCCGTCACGTGAACCACCATGTGATCTAAAATTGAGGGTATAATACTCATTCTCAGAATTTTTCAGTCAGTCGTATTTTGTACACCGTTAGAGTTCGAGGTGCTTTATTGTTGAAGCCAGTTTCTTCTGAAGTTCATCCATATTTTTGGAATTCAATAATTTATTCTCTAGAAAACTACACAAGTGCTCTTTATTATAAAATTATGGGACAAAAATATTCAGTGGAAATTTATTATAAATTGTGTTTCAACGAGGAACTGTTGCCTTCTGAACAACGACTTCATCTGAGATCATCGCCTTCCATATTGGTATTTCATAGAGATTCGAACCTGGATTCAATTAGAACTGTTTAGTGATAGGACTTATATTTTTCAATTCTAAGATTAATTTTTGGATTATATTCACAAACCGTAAGTCCTATTTCATATTTTTACCTTGCTTTCTAGGGAAATAAATTATTTTGCTAAAACTTATAAAGCTTGTTGGCTTCACTCTTTTCTTTTGTCACCTTTGTACGAGGCTACACGTAACAATGTATATATATATATATATATATATATATAATATATATATATATATATATATATATATATATATATATATATAAATTATGAATCATCTGTTTGAAAAGCTTGTCACTTTAGCCCAAGCAATGGAATGCCAATTAAATATTCCCCTTTTTTGTTGCTGCATATTTTGCTTTTAAAAACTAAGCAAAAAAGATAAATAATGCAGTACCGTAGCAATCAGGATATTTGACATGTCTGATTATTCCAGACACAACTCACCAAAAACAATCATTAATTAAATTAAATGACTTTGGAGATAAGCAACTTCTACTGGGTAATGTACCATGCCCAGTGGTTCTAGGATATTGTATGCAATTATAATTTGGCGAAAAAAATGCTATATGAACCAGATGTACCTAAGCGTGTCATGTAGTACTATCGCTTTCGATGGAGCTTAGCAGTAGCTGCCTTTGTCAACCACGAAATGAACAAATGTATGGAACGCTCACCGCGCATTTGTTAAATAGTGGTATGTTTTAGGAAAAACGGGACTATGAAACTTTCGACTGATTCGAAACAGCTAAAGAATCTATATTGTGTTCTTGACCTTTGTCCATGATGGAGGATAGAGTTTTGTGTCTGTCTGATTTTCATCATGTTTTTAAGTTATAAATAGGTTGTTTACTGATATTTGAGTTCAAGGTCTAGAGTTATTTGCGAACTTAGAATGTTCTCGAAGCCCGACCTTGTTTACAAGCTAGTGAAGTTTTCCAGAAAATAATGTTGCGTCTTAGGTCAGGTGACAGTATATAAGAATGAGGTAAACAAAATTTCTGTTTCCAATGTCAGTCTTTGGGAATCTCTAATCAGAGTATTAATTGTGTTCAGATATAATTTGAGATGAGTCTCTTATTTAAAAATTATTCGTTTGGAATTATAAGTGCTCATTGAAGTTTTGGACAAAACACTACTTTGTGATTATTTTGAATACATTGGAAGACAATCTGGATTATATCATTCCGATACATCAGGACTACTGTTACATCAGCTCATTCAAGACTACTGAACCTCAACAAATTCAGGATTCTGTGTAATAATTCGGAGCATCTATACTTTTGTACGCGTCATAGAACATTTAGGATTATTTGGGATTTAATTCCTAATAACGTAATTTCCTCTTAAAATTTCACTTCTTAGTTTGAAAAAATAAGTTTAATTGCTAATTTTAATAAAGTTAGTTTCGCTTCTTTCTGTTATTTAGTTTAAGACCATAGAGACGTAACAGTATGTACATACTGTTACTGGTAATGGATCACTACACGGGAAGAAACTAGTTAGATTTTTTACTGCGAAATGAACAGAAATAAAACACAGGTCGTTCCTTCAAATGAAAGCGACTATCAGTGCGACATGTTTACATTAACTAGTTTTGGTAATAGACCAAAGCGCATGAGGGCACTGTCGATTCTATTGGAATGTACATGTTTTTCTCGATTACTGTTAGGGTTTGTGAGACATTTTTGTAGCTCATATTTGTTATTCAATGTTTGTAAATGGACAAGATATTCGATTGACTAGAACTATTCGCAGTGTTATAATAAAAGGTAAATTTCAATGATGAAATGTACAAATCAGAGTTGGTCTGGCTTTTTGAGCACAATTATAATGTTATTCTACTTAAACATTTAACATTGTGGATCATTTTGAAAGGTGGTCGGCCACAGAATGCCTACCGTTATGTTCAGCCATTATATTGTAAACTACTACAAGAAGCATGCATGTTTGGATAAGCCTGCTAGGGCGGAATGTTGCGGTTGTTTATGTACCATGCTACTTTTTGTGTCAGCTTACTGTAACGTGTGCTCTTTCAATAATTTAGTTTCATAGGAATAACATTTCATTATGATAACAAACACACTGATAGCAACTCAAAGACATATCGTAACTATTAACATGTATACATTTACTCTCCATGTACATGATCTTACCCTTGTTCAGACAATACATTTTTTTGCAAAGCTACTAAACAATCATGCAAAGCTTTCGAGAAACAGGCAGTTTTTCTTAGAATGACATATCTTCTTTGAATCGAATAATTTTTTTTTAATTGTGGGATACTTATTACGTTGTTTACCATGACTACTGATAATTTCCCTAGGAGACTATAAGCTTCTACTGTCTGTGTCTATGTTTGCCGTTGCGTCCTTTCTTCTTGCCCCCTCTTGCATCATGATGTAGAGTTCCCCACGTTGTGATGTACCACATATATATCGCATATGCGCATGGGCGCCCGCAGCATGGGTCAAATGGGGTCACGTGACCCCCCCCAATCATACTGCATATATATATATATATATATATATATATATATATATATATATATATATATATATATATATAAATTCCGAAAAGTTTAATCATGCAAATGAACCTGAAAATATGTCACAAGATTCTGTTCAAAACGCTTAATAAATATTAGCTTTAGTTTCAGACGGCTCCTTATATTAACTCTCCCGGCGGTGACTGACTGACCCCCCTCTGAAAATCCTGACCCCCCTGCGCAAAGTCCTGACCCCCCCCCCGCAAAAAATTCTGCGGGTGCCCATGCATATGCGAAAATTATGTAAACCCTTAATCAATTCCTTCTTTCCATCTCGTCCTTCCCCCTTTCCAATTCCACCCGTCACATGTCTCACCTTGACAGCAGAATTAACCCAAGAAACACAGATACGTAAATCTAAATCCACCATTTTATATGACTCCTTTTTGCAAAGATTTCCTTACACACACAAATAATTGTTGCAAGTTAAAAAACAGAAGGGGGTGGACCTATCCCTTAATCCAACAGAAGGAAAATGTGGAAACAATGACGTGAAAGCTTCTTACCAAAGACTTCATAAACTATACATAAAATGTTAGAGAATTAGAATGTATCACTCACCTAAATGCCCCACTCCAAAATTATGGCATCTCTCTCTCTCTCTCTCTCTCTCTCTCTCTCTCTCTCTCAAACGTGAAAGGTCAATCACAAGTCAAGAACAATCAGTGCAGTATATAAATCTACTCTATTGTTGCCATACTTTTTGTTATTCTTAATCTTCTTCTTATTATTAATAGTAGTAGTAGTAGCATCAGTATTTGAAAACTCTGTTATTGTTTTGAAAGAAATTCACGTCTTATTCATGCCAAAGATAGTTGCTTTGGTCCACTTGCATAAAGATACTGAAGCCATTCATCTGTCACAAAGCAGTGTTGAGTCAGATCAGCGCTACTCTCGTCTACATCCGTCACTGTCCGAGAATATGCGCTTGAGATAGTGTCTGGTCAATATCAAAACAATTTGATCTTATTGATGCGGATGACCACTTTAACATATGGACTTATTGTATACCGCCTTGTAATCTATCATTTTTCTTGCTATATAAATACTGTTCTGTCTTGATTATTTTTTTTCCCGTTCCACCTGGTTTCTCCTTTCTTTCATTCTTTCTTATCTTCCGTCCTTTGTTCTAGTTTGTTCCCCCCCCCCCTCTCTCGCTCTCTCTCTCATCGTTCGACAAATGATATCCTGGTATCAAGTGACTGCCCTTGACAATGTCAGACATGACGGAGCATGAACATACTCAGTTTACAGAAGTATTTGATACCTTGATCGGTATATGCGATTGAGAGAGTGCGTGTTTAATATCAGAAAAATTTATCTTATTGATGCGAACCTTAAACATCATTGACTCACTTTATACCGTCTTGTAATCTAACATTTTTTCTTGCTATCTGTGGAGATACTAACGCAAGAAGGCGGTACAAATGAAGATGCATAAGCAAGCCCATACACCTATCGACACGCAAACTCGAAAACACACACGTTTGATAATATCACCAAAATGTACTTATGGTTTAGGTACATGCACATACACGTCGGAATTTGTTTTCCAAGATAAAGCTCAAATGATGAGATGCGCTGCTTTGAAGATACTGTTGAAAGATGAACTGGTTGATGTGTGTGGGAGATTTATATTAAATGAAATCAGGGATCGCCCTGGGCTTCGCCAATGTCGCAAATTGCGATTTTTTTCCCTTATTGGCGACAAAATATATCATCTGGCGATTTTTTTGGCGACAGCCTTTTTGGCTCTTTATTTTGTACATACAATCATGGATTTGGAGTGGAGAAATTCGAAGGGACCACGAAAGGAAGCCACAAACTTGGATACACAATGCACTGGAATCTATCTGTTACATAAACAAATCCTTTGTTCGTATTGACAAACCCATCTTTACAGTGCATTGTTACATCATAATCCACTTATGTTGACATCTGGCCCGAGTACTATATGATGTGATACACTCAATCATGCTACCGGACTATACCTACAATCGACCGACCTCTGAAGACACGAACAGAAACAACTACAAATAATTGAACGACGGCTAATCCTTCTGTTGTTTATTTTAAATATACCAATAAAATAGTTTTGCTGAAACTTCAGAGAAAACTGATTACCTTTGAAGTACCGATTGCTGTGTATAAATACAAAGCAAATGGAAAAAATCTCAATCAGAATTATATACTGTCAACAGTGCAACTTTATCATGGGTAAACGTAAGTTAGACGTTGCGTGTTCATCGTCTCATCCTAAGAGTAAGTTAACAAAATTAACAGCATTTTGGATTTCGTGCAAATTCATCAGACAATACAGTCACTGAACCTGATGTTATACCTGACAGTCCAACATCATCTACATGTAGTGATGGTAGTAATGCTTCAAGTGCAACACCACATCATGATGAACGGGTCAAAAGTTCCCGAAAATTTCTCGACAGCTGGAAACTTGAGCGTCCGTGGCTGAGATATGATACAAAGTTAATGCAGATGTTCTGTGATACATGTATCAAGGCACAAGTCGTCCATTCATTTACAAATGGCTGTGATATTTTGAAGAAGGAGTATCTCATCAAACATGAATTAATGCGGGGTAAGTTATATCTGTTAATTGTGTTCATTCATCTTTTACTTTTGCCATCAAATCCCGTGTTACAACTCCAGGGACTTAAACTACGCAACAAGAAATAGCAAAATACATAATTGAAAATAATTTATTTCTCAAAATACAGGAGTGAAAGAATTAAATTCACTTACAGCATAGTGAATGAATTCCTATTTCCTAAAAGTCCTTTCAATTCCAATAGTTCCAAGAAATCCGAATACGTTCCAACGAAAAATGCCCCTTCTGTGTTTAAGTTTCAGAAGTACAGAAAGATTTCCAAAGAATTCAAATAGTCGCTGAATAAATTTATTTAATACCGTACAGTTATTCTAGCTTGTCATGCAAAAAATAAATCTTTTCACAAACCAAGCTGGGAAATTGAATCCGAAAACACGCAGATGGGGACCTACCATCGGGAATTTTTTTGCGGCATATTTAAGCATTGTCTTCACTAAATATTAACCGATTTTTCGGGTTCAATACACGTGAAATTCTCAAAGGACACACCGTTTCTCCCTGTGGAGTGCGTTATTCACACACCTCCACCCCCCACCCCCCACACGTGCCCCATTTGATAGTCTGGTCAGCTGTGCCGAAACTGCACAATAAATGAACGTTAGACTCAAGCTTCTTCAACATACTTCAAAAGAAACCGCCTGTTCAACGGTGAGTAAAAGCACTAGCAATTGATTGACAAATAAACAATGCCCATTTTTTTTATAACTAGCAATGCCTAAAAAATGGGTGTGAATTTATGTTAACAGTTCAAATGTGGTCTCAAGCTACCATACATGTGGTAACAATTTCCCACATTTTATATCCCACCTTATTTTCTTATTGTTAACCCATATAGACCTACAACACTGCTTACTAAACAATATATTTATTCCGAATTAGTTTTTTGGGGGCACATATGCTCCGTAATATGTTTCTTCATTCCTTCTTTCAATTTCATGAGGGTAATTAATGCTTGTATATATGGTACATTAATGCAGGGTGTTGACTCGTGTAAGTTTCATTGGTGGGAATAGAGATCCTAGTTTGCTTATCGAGAAAAAAATCTACAGCATTCAGTGATCATTCTTGGGATTTAGGAAGCAATTCACTAAAAGCAAAGCATGTAAAGCGCGGCAAGTAAAGTCAATCGTAAACAAATCTCAAAATGGCGAAGACCAAGCAGACAAGTAAAGTCATTCGTAAATAAATCTGAAAATGGCGAGGACCAAGCAGACTTAGAGGTAAGTAGTACTCTACCAAATGGGGTTTTAATAATCACAGATTTAAAAACAAAACTACAAGAAAAAAACAGTACAATTGACTAACTGCAGAAGATCTCTACAGAAAATGAATGGTGAAAAAAGCTCACGAGAGAAACAAGAAGCACGAGAGAAAATGGCTGCCCACAAAGCAAACAAGGGAGTTAGGCAAATGGAGAAATTTTTCAAGACAAAAAGAATAGAGACAACAGAAGGAGCATTCTTAGAATGCCTTTACAGAGAAGGGACGCAGGAACTGGATACATCAAAGATACCAAAAGATTTGGTACCAGGAACGGCAGATGTTATGATTGCAATTAAGGTTTTATACCCGGAATATGTTAAACAAATAATTTCTGTTAACCCCAATGGATACAAGGGATATATATTAAGACCAAAAGGGACACAACCTATACTGCCGAACGGGGAAATGACAATCAGAGGAAAATAGTAACAGTAAGAGAACCAACACCAATTAGGCGGAAAATAAAGAAGCAAACAGGAGAGCTACGCATATCAGATATCCCGCTGGAAGTACCTTTGGAAGCAACAGTGGAGAAGTTTGAAGAGAAGTTTAACATTAAAGTAATGTCATCAAAACTAGCAACCATTCCTTTGACCAATATTTACAACGGAACAAGGATTTTCGAAATCGAGAAAAGCAAATTGAGAGAAGTAAAACGAGCATTTTACCTATTTGGATTTTTAGCGAAATCGCGGTATAAGGGGTGCATATATGATAGAATATGCAACAAATGTGGAAACAAAGGACATGCTCCACACAAATGCCCTAAAAACACAGAGAACCAAGAACAACAGCAACAACAACTACAAAATCCAAAACAACAAATACATGAGACGAATCCTAAACATCTACAGCCGAACCTAGAACAACAGAAACAACAATCACAACATCTCAAACAAAATTCCAGTAATAAGGAAGCCTGCCAGAAAACAGATAATCCAAAACAACAACAGCCAAAAGAGTCCAAGACACAGCAGGGAACAACAAATCCAGGGAAGCAATTACAGAAAGTACAAGAAAAAACATCTACACAACAACAGCAACAACAAAGACAGCTAAAACAACAAGTACAAGGGACAAACCCATTGCATATACAACCAAGCGTTATAGAACAACAGCAACAACCACCATCACAGATGACAATGATAAAGACTAAACAAAATCCACAAATACAACAGGCATTGACTTTGGCAACATTAGGAGTAGAAACAACAAAGGAGAAAGAAATTAGTCAAAAAAAAACAACAGGAAGAAAATAGGAGAGAACAAAGAAAAGCCAAAAGGAGGAAAAAGATAGAAAAGGAAGAAATGCAGAGAAAAGAAATGGAGGTTTACCTCCTTGAACATGACGAATACCTTGACGAAGAATGGATCCAGCAAGAAGCGGCGGAGGAGTACTTCCTTCAAGAAGAAGAATATTGAAAAAAAAAAAAAAAAAAAATAAAAATATACACATACAAAAAAAAAAACAACAAAAAAAATGAATATATTATATACACATACAAAATAGACAACTACTACAAAAATAGAAATGTACAAAACTCTACAACACAAAACACATTAGACAAACTTTACCATAATAAAACAAAAATACAATATAGCACATCTTTTACATGTAGGGCAAGGAGGACCTCCCTAAATGATTTGCAAAGATCAAACAGGGAGAGCACCCTCCAAAAAAAAAGTAAAAATAAAAAAATAAAAGTAAAGCGCGGCAAAAATAAATTTCTGAACTCCTGGTTGACGGAGATGTACTTTGTGAAGCTAGCCATAAAAAAAAGGGGGGGGGGGGCATTTAATTCCTAAATGCATGAAATCGACGGTCGCATTATACGTCACATATCTTACATTGCAAAGTACGATCATAGGGTTTTAGTGTTAAAATGTCATTAGCTAAAGTTCCTTACAAAACTATTATTTGGAAAATAATATACATAATATAGATTTGCTTTTAATATCTGATGTTTCTGTTAAAAAAATGAGAGAGAGAGAGATCGAGAGATCAGGAAAGTAGATATTTTACATTTGACAATGCATTTATTTCAGGTGACAACAGTCATACCTGTGCACTAACGGTGATACGGGATGCAAAGACCATGGAAGTAGTGTAAAACAGTCATGTAATGATTTATTTTGTAATATTATGGCTGTATTGCTTGTTGTAAATAAAGTAATAACTATCCAATTTTTTTTTAAATTTTCATTGCAATTTACATGAACAGACTTGGAAAAATATTTACTACTTGTGCTGGCGACATTTTTTGAAAATTGGCGACAAAATATTGAGGTTGGCGATTTTTTTGGCGACAACTTTTTGAAAGCCAGGACCATCCCTGGAAATAGTTCAATGATCGACCCAAACTGTTCAGTTTGTACGTAGAAGAACAAATTGCATATGTCCCAGTAGAGTGAGCTGCATTTTGATCTGGCATGCTTTTAACATTAAATTATAAACCAAGCAATTTCTGAGAACACAGCTCGTATCAGTTAGAAAACCACATTCTCTCTCTCTCTCTCTCTGAAACACGCACAGCAAAGAAGTTATTATCAAGGGTATAATGTACCTGCTGTACCTGCTATATTACTGAATATAAATACAGATATAAGTGAATGCGAGCATGTCTATCTCCTTTGTTTTACATTATTTTCGTTCACGCAATACTTTATTTGCTGCAAATACAAAAGGACTCCTAGATATACTGACTGTATTACTGAAAGACAAAGAGCTCACTTGCGTCTTTAAGTCTGCTTCACTGCTCAGTGCTATCCTCCCCTCCCTTCCCATCAGAATAATTATGCTTTAAATTTTGGCTACATTTAAGAAATTATACGTGAATATACTAACGTTACGAACAGAAAAGTTTGAACGTATAGCATCAATCTAGCGTAATCTAGTTGACGTTTGATTTGGAAATCCCATGAATATGTTCATTATCTTTCATGTTGCTCTTTGTTGCATAGCCCCAGTGTTGAAATTTTCTGATAATAAATTTGCATAGATATTAGCTCAGAACATGTCTATCTCCTTTGTTTTACATTATTTTCGTTCACGCAATACTTTATTTGCTGCAAATACAAAAGGACTCCTAGATATACTGACTGTATTACTGAAAGACAAAGAGCTCACTTGCGTCTTTAAGTCTGCTTCATTGCTCAGTGCTATCCTCCCCTCCCTTCCCATCAGAATAATTATGCTTTAAATTTTGGCTACATTTAAGAAATTATACGTGAATATACTAACGTTACGAACAGAAAAGTTTGAACGTATAGCATCAATCTAGCGTAATCTAGTTGACGTTTGATTTGGAAATCCCATGAATATGTTCATTATCTTTCATGTTGCTCTTTGTTGCATAGCCCCAGTGTTGAAATTTTCTGATAATAAATTTGCATAGATATTAGCTCAGAACGTTTTTATTTGTTCAATTGTAAAAGGATAGATTTATTTCGGCTCCGGTGACGGCACAAGTTTCAAGTTCGATTTTAATTTAGATCTGGGTTCAAATATTTAACAAAGATAATTTTACTCTTTATTATGAAGGTGTTAAGTACTGATACCTAACGTGCACTTTCATTTAACCTCTATATTATAACATTATGATTGTCAACTATAAATGTATCAGGAAAAGTTAGAAACAAGTTTGTGTCTCGTTCCACTGAAGATTTTGTTGCACACCTCATCAATTTAAACTATCTCAAACCTGAAAAAATTCTTACAGAAGGGAAAAGGTTATTATCCACGCAAACAATTTATAACTTAATAATTTCCACGGAAGAAAATTCGGGCTGCCACTGACCTAAATGTTTGGTATTAGGGCCAAAAACTCGGGACAGAAGGAAACAATTATCCTAGGCCAGGACTCCTCAAAAAATGTCAGATACACTTTCAACAAGCAAGTAACTGGACTGACCCCTGGTGTGGCTTTTATACCCCTCATGTGCAGTAGGACTGCCACACTTGCTGCAAAAGCCAATCAGAGAGCGACTCAAAGAACATGGTGGAATTACAAATCAAAAACGAAGTAAAGTTTCCAATATGGCGAACAGAGAAGCAAAAATCGACTGTATGTACCAGCGTTTTTTTTTTTTTAACTTAGACTTTATAACATAATTGCAAAGATGAATGCATGGAGCACCAGTGAAAAAGGATTATGTAAGTTTCATTAAATGATTTACATGACTGCGTCAAGTTTACTTTGGATACGCTAGTTATATGATACTCGATAACTGGGTCATTCGCATTACAATACGGTATTCGCTTAGTACTAATATTAGTACCCCTACTCCTACCTCGTGGACGGGGTACTAACATGAGCCTATGTGTGCCAATGGAGCAAGCCGGGTGTGATTCACACCCGGCACTTTTTTTTAACCTAATATAGACAATTTTGAACATGTTCCTTGCATATAATGAAATAAATTAGTAATCCTCTTATTTAATACCGGAATTATTGCAAATCATTGTAGACATAGTTGTAAAATCTCAATTACCTTTCTTATCCGATATTTTCGTTTAGATCGTCCGCCATATTAGTTCAATTAATAACTACTTCCGTTCTCAGCCTTGTTTGCTTGTGTGCCATATAAGGACATTGAGGCCTTATTTGGAAATGTAAACAGATGGTAGTAAAACTATGGCGCGGTTTGAGTTAGAAATTCTGCGCGTTAAAAGTAAATATGGTTTATCGGTGACTTTGAAATTCCACCAAGAAGTCATTATTCGCCACTTGATTGATAAAAAAGATGTATTTGTCCTGCTACCCACTGGATTTGGAAAGTCAGTGACTTTGCCTTTTCTCAACAAAAGCTGGTTTCCACTATTAATGCAATTCAACAATTAATAACATAGCGTAGAATATCCAAATATGGTAAGGCAAGCCTTATTTAGAAAAGGGGTCACGGGGAGAGTCTTGCGTTATCTGTCATGGCGGACACGGTGAGGTTAGTGTAACCATGCCAATTTATTTTATCGTGTAAGGGCTTAATAAATTCATAGTAAGCCAAACTTCTTTTACAGCATTATTATACTTATGTAGTAGATTTCTACACTATTTGTAGCAGCAGAGAGGGTGGACCCTACAACTTTTTCCTGGCCTTATTTTACAAAAATAAAGGTTCCTACAGGGGCTGAAAAATAATGTCAATAACGCTAAACCGAACCTCCTAACTTTTATTATTACCATATAGTTTAAAAAACGGATAATAAATCGTTTGGGTTAGCTCATTTTTGTTATTTTATTTTTGACTTTTTTGTTTTTTAATGTTATAATGCGTTTAGTTTACTTACCGGGTCACTCAATTTTTGTCGTCCACCCTCTCTGATGCTATAAATTAAACAACCATTATAAATATTATTAACAAATGAATATCGGAGAACCACATTCAGCTAAATTAGCTCGAGAGCGACTAGAGGCAATTAGAAAATATCTACCCGTCCGCGATTTAGTCAAGCAACAACTACAATCACGTCAGGAATCTCAGGTTGAATTTGAAGAGGATACAAAACAGTTATTTAAACCTATTACCGAGACCACTAAAGGTCTTCTTCCTGCGTTAGAAAAAAAACGCTGAAGCGACTGGAAAAATAGCAGAGCGAACAAAACAGACAAAAAGGATTTTACGTGGACTTCCAGCTGAAATAGCTGCTGCTCAACCAATACAACAAATACCTGAAGGCGCTGAAACACTAGCCCCTGAACCAAAATCAGTAGGCTCTATAATTAATGCTGAACTGTTAAATAAATTTAATGAAGAAACTATTAAGGTAATTAAAAACGACATTAAAAACGTAAAACAATTGGCTGAATTTGCTGTGGATGGTTTTAGTCGAAGAGATAAATTAATGAAATCTGAATACGCTAAAAATATTAAAGACCGTAAACAATGGCAAAAGGCATTATATCGCATAAATATGGATGTTAAACAAGTTAGAGCTGATGATCCATTATATCAGAAATATGTTAGGGAAATTGATAATTTAATTCAATTAAGAAAACAAGAAGAAGGAATGGAAAGAAAAAAACGTAAAAGGCAACAATCTCCAAAACCATTTGAGCGAATATCACGACAATTTGAATTATCACCAATATCATCACCACAACTCAATTTACCATCACTACAGCAACCAGTACCACGACTACAACGACAACAACAAGAACTACAACAAGAAGAAGAACCATCACCACAACAACTAGTCAAAATAACAGAGGAAGAATATCAAGATCCTGGCGCAACTGGAAGTGGTTTAGGAAGTGGCCTTATTACTTGTCCTAATATCGTCCTTGCTGATGTTGATCGACTAGAAATCCTCATTGGAGGAAAACGAGCTGGTAATAATTCCCCAGAAATCATTAATGAAGCAGCTGATATTTGTCAACGATTATTTACAGGTGGAATTATGGATATTAATGTATATCGATCCCTCATTAATGAAATCGCCGATGACTACCATAGTGACTGAGTATGTAATTAAATACAGCTACTATAATAAAATGATCGTACATAGTACTCAACGTGGACCAACCATGGTCAGGGTAAAAAAACTCACGATTACCAGTATACAAAACAACCTACGGAGATGGACTAGGCGATATTGTTCAGGGTCTGTTTAGAAGGATAGCCCCAAAAGCAATACCGATTGCAAAGCAACTGGGGATGAAAGCTATTGATGTTGTTCGTGAAAAAGGTATTGGTGCTGTTGGTAATCTCGCTAGTAAAGCGTTTTCAGCGATCAAAGATAGACTAACACGATTAATACGCAGACCTGCGGTCCGACCTCAACCTGTAAAATTACCTAGCACTGAAGTAATGCCTGCAAATATTAGTAAAATAATAAATCAAGCTGCTAATCAAAAACTAGCAGAGTTGGCTGATGTACCATTATCAGAAAAAGAAAAAAATATAACCGCTAGTCTGATAGCAGGAAGTGGTCTCACTTCCCGAAGTGGTCTTCGTTTTAGACGATAATAATTATAATAAAGATGTTCAAACGTATATCTGATCCAGCGTTTGACATGGATGCACCAGTACTCAAGGATGAGTCTGTGCGTGATTATCAATATTATTCTTATGACGCACGAATTCCAGATCAGCGTGGACGAACTGAACTACAAGTTCAGGATACAAGTAGGTATTTCTTACCCGCTGAGGCATTTATTGAAGTAGAAGGTGAAATTTTAAATAACGCAGCTCCTGCAGCACCAGTAGCATATGGAGCTGATGTCAAAGTTGGTTTTGTTAATAATGGTATTATGGCATTATTTGATAGTGCTACGTACATGATTGACGGAAAAAATATTGAATCAATTCAGAAGGACGTCGACGTTGCAACGACAATACTTGGCCTTGCAAGATACAGCGATGATCATTCAAAATCAGCTGATCCATCAATGATGTTTGCGAAGGATACTTCTAATCATCCAGAAAATATTAATGTTACTATGGGTAACGTAAGGAGTGCCGCAGGAGCCGCAGAAACTCCTGCAGTGATATCAATGAATGCAAATTACAATTTGGGGTTTGCAACACGTAAATCAATGTTAAAAGGTGACAGAAGAGCGTTTGCATGTTCAATTCCACTTTCACACATATTTGGATTTTGCAGAAACGTCAGAAAAGTTATTTTTGGAGCCAAACATACGGTTGTACTTGTACAAAAAGCAACCGACGATGATGCAATCTGGCGACCCGTCGGTGTTGATCCTGGTAAAGTAATTCTTACTAAGTTTTCATTATGGATGCCAGTGATGACTCCAACAATAGCTGAAGAAGATCGGTTAATATCTTTTATGAGTCAAGGTGGTAAATCAATGTTGTCATGGTTAACAATGACCACAGATGCTGTGCAGAGTACTGTTAATGGTTTATTCACGTGGCATATAGCTTCCCAGCAGGGTGTTTCTGCACCACGGCATATATTTATTACTTTTCAAAATACTGCACGAGTAAACAATCAAGAAACTAATATTACGATATTCGACAATCTTGGTGTTTCTGAAGTTTCATTAAGAATAAATGGACATCAAGAACCATCCGAAGATATTTTATTGAATTGTGATCAAAATCATGTAGCACATGCATATCATCGATTAATGACGTTTATGGGACGTGATCAAAATATTGATACTTGTTTAGAAATATCACAATTGGATTTTACAACGTGGTATCCGATTTATTACTTTTCACTAGAACATTTAGATTTATTCAGACAATCTGTTGTTGATATACATTTTCGAGCTCGTGTTAACAGAAATATTGTAGATATTCCTAATTACAGAGCAATAGCCGTTATACTCAGCGATAAATCAATGTTACTTGAAGGTGTTGGTGGACGAATGAGAGTCGTTGATGCCCCAGTAGAAAATATGTAACACGTAATTAGATCACCTTGATTTAAAATCAGGATAATAATTATAATGTCATATCATCACGCTAGTGTTACCCTGACTCCTGGTCAGATTAAAAGGCTACAATCAGCATCAAAAAATAACTGTGGAATAAAAATATCGCTAAAAAAAGAACAGATGAGCGGTTCAAATAAATTATCGTTGACCGAGCGTCAATTCAGAAACTTCAATGAAGCTAAAAAATCAAATAAAGGTATAAAACTTAATCTTTCTGCGGGTGCTATCAAAGATATTGCTAAGACGGGTGGTATATTTCCACTTCTCGCAGCTATACCAGCATTAATAGCCGCTGCAGCCCCAGCTGTTGCAAAAGCAGCTGCATTAGGTGCTGTTGGAACCGCTGCTGGAATGGCATTAAAGAAAGCAACCGGACAGGGAATCAAAAAAAAGGGAAGAGGTCTAAGATTGCCAGGGACCCCATATTCATGGTACGGAAAAGGTCTAAGACTTCCCGGGACCCCATATTCATGGTACGGAAAGGGTCTAAGACTTCCCGGGACAGTTTACTGATATCGCCTATGTCCAATTTTGATTTACTTAATGCTGCTAAAAAACTAAAAATAAAAAACTTCAGAGGTTTTTTATGCGCGATCAATTACCAAAACAACCGAATAATATTGAAACTGGTATTATTAATCTCGATAAAAACTCTGGACCAGGCACGCATTGGGTTGGATATGCAATTGATCCACGTGGAATTATTTATTTCGATTCATATGGATTAGCGCCACCTAAGGAATTTCTTCATTACGTCAGCAATAATATTGCTCCAATTTGGTATTCAACGTTACCAACACAAATATTAACTGATCCACCAATATGTGGTCGTGAAGTACTTAATGTACTTGATGCTATATCAAAATCAACAAAACCACCTCATAAAGTCATGCATGAATATACCACATTGTCACATTTAAACGGATACTAATAAATATAATGGTAGATATTTACGGAAGATCTCGCAAAGCTCAGAAGCAAGCTGATTTATCTAAATACGCAACTCTTGATCACCTCAGAAATGAGATTGACGATTTATTAAATATTACAAGTGTGGATCAAAATGAAGTCGTTGTTTTTCGGAACAAACAAGGACGATTAAAAACGAGTAACATACAACTGACAGATGTACTCGTACGAATTCCTACCGCAGTTGTTAATAATATCGTTATTTTCGCCGATCAGGGTAAAATACAAGATTCTGGAAAGTCAGTTAACGATTTTATCAAGCGAGCTGGTGATTCATTCAGGGGTAGCATTATTATGAATCGAAATAAAATTATAGACCTTGGAAATCCAACCGTAGATACAGACGCCGCAACAAACAAATATGTCGATGATCAAGAATCTAAGTACGTGTTAGTCAACGGTGGTATAATGCGTGCATTTCTCAACATGAATAATAATGGTATTAATAATCTTAGAACACCAGAATCAGATTTTGACGCTGCAACGAAGAAATATGTAGACGATAGCAACATTCCTACAACAACTTCGCAAAAAACAATCAATACCGAAATGACCACACTCAATGGTACTTTTGTTAAACATGTACAAATGTTTACAAATTTTCGTAAAAATATAAACAAATTTGTACATGAATTTTTTGGTGATCCACCAATCGTTGACATAAAACTAGCCGACGTTAACATGAAACTCAATGATATTGTTAGTGGAATACCTAATATTGTTCAAAAAACTAATCTGATTAAAATTCTTCACAATCAGATCGTCAATGTCGTGTACACACAGGCGCCGCAGGATTAACAACATGGTCACAGCAAAATAACACTATTAAATATACCGCAAAAGTTACTGGTGTGTATAGACTGTCTATCTTTAGCTGTGCAAAGTTTAAAATTTATACTACAACATTTCCGTGGCGTCATTCAACCGATGCTTTCTCTGGAGTTGTATCTATAGTGTTAAATAAAGATGCTGAAGAAATATTTTTACTGGAAGCAGATGATCAAACAATAACCGCAACGTCTTACTGGTGGTGTTTGGAATTTGTAGCTGGAACACCACAATTAGTCACTTAATATAACAATAATGGATCAACCTCAGTCCCGCATCGACGTTCAACGTTACAGATACAATCAAGTATATGAACGTCTGTCTAAACTAAAGGATTTTATTGATTATTATAACATAAAAATAAAAAAATACAAAAGGCGTATAGTTGTCATCGATGTAGTTGTTTACTCGGTTTCTGCTGTTATTGCTGGAACAGGATTATTATTATCAACATTGACGATGACAGCACCTGCTGTTATAACCATCATTGTTTCAGCATCAACGACTATTGCTGGTGTTCTCGGTATTATAGCTAAAAAGATAGATACCTGTACAAATGCTAAATTGCACGATTATATGATTAAATTATATACAGTTACAGAGGCATGTTCTAAACTATCCTTGTATATTTCTTCATGCGTTAGTGATGGTGAAATATCCGATACTGAATTTGCGATGATGATGAAAACCTATGATGATGCGTTTAAGGTGATTGCTAATGATTTTGACGAATTAAATAATAACGATAATAATAATGACAGACAGGGAATTACTTCAGCAGATCGTCACTAATACGACTCCGTCAAAAACTACAATGGTTTCGTTAAGTTCGACCAATCCTGAATTTAGCGTTAACTTTCCAACCGCAATTCCTGCAAAAGAAATAGCATTAGCACAGTTACGGGTTTATCATAGCTGGCCTAACATTAGATCAAAACCATTTGGTGGACTACAGCCAAATAATTCATGAGTATTCGCAAATAAGAATAAACCTGATGGAACTCCTGATTGGCAAGTAGTTAGTATTCCAACGGGAAGTTATGAAATAGAACAAACCAGTAATGAATTTCAACGCAGAATTAAATCCATTACAGAAAAAGAATCCAAAATAGCGATTACTGCTTACGAACCAACATTATCAGCGGTGATTGAAATAAATTCCCCTGGTTATCTCGTAGACATCTATCAAAGTTCGATTAGATCTGTGTTAGGATGGCCTGATATTCTACCGGTTTATCAAGGACCACTAGAACCACAACGATCTGATTTCGTCACGGATAAAATAATATTTATACAACTTCCAGAATATCGAAAAGTAAAAGATGCTTATCCATGGCAAAAATATTTAGGCGATAAAAGAGCTATACATTATATAGATAGAATAGAAAGTTATTTTACGAAACAAATTGATGGTAAAAAAGGTAAAATAGAAGTATTTGATATTGATGAAATAAATTCATATGCTAATACAATTAAATCTGAACATGAACGTGTATTTAATAATCTACGAAATTTATTTTCAAGCATTAATGTTTCTTACAGCGATGATTTAAAAAATGAAATAATTGCCTCAATACAGCACTTGAATCAAGTTGCTTCAGACCTAGAGTTTATGAATAATGTTCTTGTTAACAGAGAAAAACATTTAATAAAACCAGCAACAAATGAATATGCTAAAGGTTATATAGTTAATGAAGACGATCCAGTACAGAGTGTTCCACTCAATCGTTTGTTTACAACAGTATTTCTTAAACATTTCGGAATTACGCAAGAACAACTACCAACATTTATAATTCCCGGATTTAACTCTGAAGAGCTAAAGAAATCGGTTAATGATTTTATTGATGAACAGTTTAAAAGAATATGTGATTCATGGAGAAAAATAGCCCCACCACCGGTTATTCTTAAACATAACAACGATCCATACGGTGAAGGCCGTCATATATCGCCAGGCATTGTTAATATAACATCAACGATCGCAATCAATCTAGTATGTGATGTAATTGATGGAAGTTATCAAGTAGACCTTGAGAAATCTAGCCACCGCAGTGGCACTGCGGAGCAAGGTCATATATTATATACATTCAGTCCTCAAGCTCCGCCTGGGTGGTTAATTGTATCTGAACCAATTAACCCCGTTTATCTACGTGTACATAATCCATTATTGTCGAGAATAAATTTCAAACTCACAGACCAGTCTGGAAACATTTTGGATCTACGAGGAGAGAATCTTAATATTAATTTGTATATACACTCGTAGAGTTGTCGAATTTATGTACATGTGATAGCGCACCAACATTGTTCGTTTAGCGAATAAATTCTTTTGCAATCAGCGCATTATTCAGAAAATATTATAGATCTGAGAAAATTTGCTTGTTTTATGTTATTTTTGCTTGTTTTATGTTATTTTTGCTTGTTTTTTAGTCAGATTTCTTGCTCCGTGAGGGTCTAAATCATCACAACATTTGTAACACCTGGCAGGTCTCTATATACATTTCTCTCAAAACGCAGATAAAAATTATTTTTTTCACTGTAATTGATTATATAATGAAGCGCGATAACTCTGCTCTGTCTCTCTGTAGAGCAAATTAAACGATTATCTCCCTTGTAATACATGTTATCTATAATCGAGGTATTTCAGTCTCCACGGACACGATATATATCGTTTTTCGTTAATTATTTAGTGATCTATCTGTTCTCTGTAAGCATCGCTCTTAGTGAAGCAGCAATTTGTAACAGAGAGGGATATTGATGCATCTTTTGACTCTGATAACCTTAAATTCACGTCAGTTTTATATACCAAGTACGTAGAGTTATTTTTAGCTCTAACGTATTTTGACCTTAACGAACGATAACTCATACGTGCGATTATTTTATTAATTTTGAAAAATTGAAATAAATTCACGTTACATTAGTAATACAAGTCCTGTGAGACAGCGCAAATATTTTATATACTTAAATTTAACTGTGTTATTGATAAGAGAGCGATGGCCGAAGTGGTAAGACGGTTGGACGTAGATCGAAGCTCTACAGACTCTCACGTGTTCGAGTCTCAAAAAATGCTAAAGATATTATCTTGCATTTGGCGACTGATGCTATTTAATTGGGGCAACCCGGAGGATTTCCTCGAAATCCACAACAGACAAAATACACTCTCCTACCATAACACCCTTGTGGTGGGTGTACCTTTTACACTCCCCGGGGTTTTGTATGGGGGGGGAGAGTGTACAAAATCTGTTGGACATAGACAAGATTCCCCCGTCATCACCATTTGTATATATTTCATGTTCATAGAATCATCTATATGTTTGTGCCGTCCAAAATCAAAATCAAAATCATAAACCATCTGTATATATTTCATAACCATACAATATATGTTGTGCTGAAATCAAAATCATAAACCATCTGTATATATTTCATAACCGTATGTCACACAAAAACAGCCCCCTGACAAAAAAAAAGTCATGGGGGCTAATATTTTTTTATTTTAAATATATAAATATATATATAATGAACCATGAAAACATCAATGATATTATCTGTGCTATTAAAAAACTAAAACATAACGGAATAAAAATATCTGATAATCTCGACCCTCAGAAAATTATATGCGATTTTGAATCACTGCAACAGAGAAAATTTGATAATAAATATACACTACCTTCAAACTACAGATTTATAAAATTAATTTATCAATCTATGCTTGAATCACTAGCTATGGTAAACGATGATCAGGTAAAGCTATTTGCACCTCTTGCACAGTCAATCGAAAAGGTTAAATCCGAACTGTCTCACGAGTACGAAAGAAAAAAGATCGTGGACAATCGTATAATGCAATTAAGAAAGATTATGCTATCTGATTCTGTCAATAGTGACGCTGAGAGCAGCGACGGTGAAGGTGGACCCTTGACTGTAATTATGGCTAAACAAAAACCTTGGCAAAATTGACAGTCGAACTATATACAGTAATTCTGTTTTTGTTAAGAAATAGTTATTTGACGTATTCAAATATTATCTGCTGGTTGTATTTTATTGAATATGCAGATTTGTACATTTTATCAGCTGCAAATTGTACCGATCGTGGATGTATGCCAAAATATCTACCTGCTGCATTTATTGAGGAGAAGGTCATTTCTTGGTCTGTTTTTGTATTTATGGATTTAATAGCTCTCTTTACGAATACTTTACACCTTCCTGTATTTCCACGTCTAGAATTTTGACTTCGTGTAACGACTTGCAAGTTAGATAGCTGATTATTCTGGGGATTCCCATCCAAGTGGTCAACTACAAATCCGTCTTTAATCAATCCAAAATAACACTCAAAAATGAACCTATGAAATAAATATCTATTCCCCCCAGCATTGAATCTAAAATAACCAGTATTATCAAGACTACCGACTGGTTTTTTTCAGTCTGCAGTTTCTAATAACACCAGCTCGAGACGCATCATAATTTTTGATGATCGGATGTTTCACAAATTCGTTTTGCTCCATTTATATACTAATACTATTTGTCTAAATCATTATTCTGAAATCTGGCCAGATAATCCTCTGCGGTTTTTATAGGGGATTTACCTAACGATGTATCATTTGTTTTATCATAATAACGTTTTAATTCTCTATATTTTTTACCGCCGTATTTCACACATAACCGAGTTTTTCCTCTGACTCCAGCACCACATTGAATACACGGTTTTGGTCCTAGACTTCCATATCTAACACATTGCATATGGTAGCCACAGAATTCATTCACGCATGCTCTGTTACAAGGAGAAGTATGTCCAATTTTAAGCCAGTGGCAGTAATTCTTTGTTTCAATCATTATATATATATATATATATATATATATATATATATATATATATATATATATATATATATATATATATATATATACTAAAATTCAATTTAAATCTTTGTTTTAATTATATGGAGGAATTATCCATGATTGAACCTTCCCCTGCTAAATTTGACCTTGACAGACTATCAGAATATAAATTTAGTGTTTCGATGCAGGATCTAGCTTTAACGAATGAAGATATAACTAAACGTATCCGTGAAGCTAAAAAAGAATTTCGTAACGATGGTGCTGCTCATGCATGGTCAACATTCAGAGTTGGAAATGTTTTCAATGTGATGAATGACAAACGAGGAAAAGTAATTATTAACCACCTTGATAATCAAAAACATTTTATTTTAATAAAATTTATTGTAAACACAGATGATGATATCTGGATTATTCGTGATAAGCGTGATCCAGTACGTGTGCAGTCGGGAAGCAATATTGTTCTCTTAAATAACAGATCCAAGCCCGGAATACTTACTGGTATTGATAAGCCATATTATGAACGGGAGTATCCTGTGACCGCAGTTGTATATGCAATATATCCGCTGAATGATAAACCTGATGTTAAGGATCTCAAACCGATGAAACTGTCAAGAATAAACTGTGTAGCTGAACGAGTTACAGAACATTTTACAAATGCGATACGTGGTAATGGCCTGACAGATTTAAGACGTAAAAAAATAAGTACATGGGCAGAAACAGTTAAAGATACCGGAGCGTCTATCAGCTACGTTGCCGAGCTAGAAAAGAAATTAAGATTTCCAATAACAGTGAAGACGTTAACCGGAGAGATTTTATATAAACCAAAATACATAAAAAATGGAGCTCCGATAGATATTATTGATCATAATTCGCATGCGTGGACCTCAGCAGTAACAATATTTCCACGAGATAGAACGGTTAAATTTTATGATGGTCATATACTTGATTTTATCAAAAATATCAGTAAAAGTGACCTTGTATCCGTTTGGTTATTTCAAAGTTCAGAATATGATTATTACGATTAGTTTGTATGGCCTAATGGTGATATTTACCGTACAGAATCTCTTCATGAAGAGATGAGAAATCTTGCGCTGAAATATACCTCAGACGATATCAAGGTTGGAGAATTATTAAATAATTGTTTTACCGTTTCATCAGTAGCTGCTCATTTCGCTCAGGAGAAAAATTCATGGAAACCGACACGATCGGAATTTATTGAAGATGTCCAGAAAAGTTGTATAGAATATGGACACGGTGGATTATGGAATACCAAATACAACTATAGTGACGTTATCTCTGTTGATATGGCAGCGTGTTATCCTGGAAGTTTTCTTGGATATGGGGAATGTTCTAGATACTTTAAGAGAAATGGACATCCATCACACGAGATGACCAAGGTTTCGATCAACGGACCCCTACCAGATTTTGATTTAACAGGATTTGCGTGTGTAGAATCATTCGAGTTTGCACAAAATCTTCATCCTATCAACTATATTTGGTTTGGAAGACATTTTTCAGAGAAATACTGGGTACAGATAGTGCTGTTGAGGTATATGCTTGATGCTGGAATTTTAATATCGTTGAGAATAACTGAAGCGATTATATCGTATCGTCCACAGAAGCAAGTTTGGTTACCAGAACCTGTCGATGATGCCAGGAAAGAATTCCTTGATCTTGACGAAGATGACTGTAAATGCAGGGTCGATGAAAAACTTGCAAAAGATCCTGGTAGAAAGATAATCGGTAAGTTTACTCAAGGTAGTTCATACGATTATAAACGACATTGTACAAGATTGATTATGGACGATGCCGAGTTAGATTTTATAATCGCTGATACAACGGAAAAAAATACGTTTGTAAACCGATGTAATGCTTATTTATCAGACGGGACCAAACTAGGTACGATTGTGAGCTATATTGATGGCGATTCACCGCAGTTCACTCATTTAAGATCTTCGATGTTAGCTTATGTTTCAATAAATCTATTGTCGATGATAAACAGATTTCCTAATGATGCTGTTAGAGTTGCTACGGATTCATTTTATATACATAAAAAGTATAAGGATTTATTAAAACCGCTGCTTGGTAATGGTGAATGGGGAACATGGAGAATAAAGCAAGAAAATATACTTAGCTATTCTGAATCTGCAGACGTTGAAATTATGGAGAAATATTACAAAAACAGTGATCAAGCATCAAAATCATCTGCACCATCTGTATACGATCCTGTAGCTAGACATAAGACTGTTTATCGTAACGGATGCGGTGGTTCAGGCAAAACAACTCGTGCGATTAACTTTTTTATGAATAATAGTTCAGATATAATTGTTTTGACACCTACACATAAATTAGCCAGGGAAATAAAAGAACGAGGAGTAAAATCATGTACATACCACAGTTTCTTTAGATGGTGCGGAGACACATGGACTCCTGAGAGAATGGGTGAAAAATATATACCTAAGTATATTATATGGGACGAGATATGCACGGTGTCGTTAGAAGTATTAAAAGTATTTCTTGAATGGTTGTTATTAAAGAATACTGCTGTGATAATGTGTGGTGATCATGGTCAACCACCACCTTTTGTTGGACAATCTCCACATGAATGGCTGAAGAATAACGTAGATTATTATGAAGAAATAAATGATGACCGTAGAGCCATTGATGAACCGCTTAAAGAACTTAAAAGATTAATCAGACTGCAGCCAGATAAAATACAATGTGAAATAATGCGTAAAGTAATTCTAGAAACTACGATGAGTGATTTTTGGACTTTATGGAGACCCGCTGATTTGATAGTCGCAAGTAGAAAGATAGTTCGTGATGAACTACAGAAGAAATTATTTACGTTACACAAAGAAAAGTTTTCAGATCTACCTGTACCTTTATGTTATCGCCCAGCAGACACTCGACGGCAAAATATCGAAGTGGAAATTCCTGGTGGTGGGGTACAGAATCTCGTCTTGAATGATATTGTTTTGGTTGCTATTGATGTTGTTGAATGCGCATTGAGTATGGATAAATCTCCATGGACGTTAGGATACGCTATAACGATTCACTCATCTCAAGGATTAACTATTTCTGATACAAATATCTGGATTGTAGATGATCGGATTGAATGGTCGAATTTAGTCTATCTTGCAGTTTCTCGAGTCAGAAGAATATCTCAACTACATAGGGTTATTATAGATTACGTGATAACTGAGGAAATCACTAACGACCCTGCTGCAATAAAGAAAAAATTAGCGGGTTATAAGCAATGTGAAAAAAAAAATAAGCGTAACTTTGATATTGATGCTGAATTTATTATAACGCTAAAACAACGACAGAATAATGATTGTGCAAGCTGTAACTGTAAGATGCTATGGTAGTATTCGAATAATAATCCAAGACAATTTACCGTTGATTGAATTAATAGCGATCTAGGTCACACACGTGATAATGTGATGCTGACCTGTCTTGAATGCAATCGACGTCGGGGCGCTAATTTACATAAGTGAACGTGGTGGTAATTGTGTATCCTCAGGAATTACTTGTAATTGTTCACGTACAAATCCACGCTGAGGGGCTGTAGAATCTAGTCTGTAGATTGCAGGTCTTCCAGTGGATCTAACTATGTCAGAAATTGTATGTGTAGTAACGCTCCAGACAGGATCGGTTGCTCTTTTTTTACCACCCTCAAGTTCCCCATGCTCATATAAATATCTTACAGTTACATTACCTAATATTGGTCGAGGTTGTTGTCTGTCATCGCTACGGGTTATATATTTTTTTGTAATCGCATTAGAAGGTTTCATGGAAGTTGCACGAGCAACGTCATTATTTAGCGCAGATATTACACCTGGTAATCTTGCAACCCATTCACGAGATCTCTCTTCGGACTTAAAGTCGGTAGATATTTCCTTTGCGTATTGATATCCAAATAACCGCTCAGCAAGTGTTCTATTAAATCGTTCAACGATTGCCTGATCACGATGAATTTCAGTATGCCCTCGTCTGATTTTAACGTTATGTCGCTTCATCAATGATATATCGAACGCAGATGCAACTTCAGATGCTGTCTTTGTTGATAATGGTTCCGCTTCTTTATATCTACTCGCAACGTCAACGATAGTTAATGCGTATTTGTATGTGCGTGATTTTCGTCCACGTGTTTTAATAGTATCGTGCGGTAAAAATAAAATATCTGCTTGATGAACTTCATTAGGGACGCTGACATCAAAATGTGCGTATTGAATTTTTTTAGGCGGTGGTAGATAAATCTGCCATATTGCCTGTCGTGCTAACCACGCTGCAGCGACATTACGTGAGACTTTTGCTGCTTCGGAAAGTTTAGTAATAGCTGCTTTGCCTCTCCAATATCCTCTCGAGGAATAATAAACAGATTCCATTATATTAGTTATATAATTAATTACCAGCCCCTAGCATTATTTTACTTTTCATAGCAGTTTTTACTAGAAAACTAGCGAGTTTTTCTCTGAGAGATTTATAGAATTTAACGCATGAATCAATTTCACATCTGCGAGATGCCGTTGTTGTAAATCCTTACTTTTATACGCAACATCATGAACATGACACGCTTGATCAATCTTATTTACTGGATGCTCTCCTGGTCTTGGTTGATCTTGATCATCAAGTCGGATATCAAGTCGGGTTCTAGGACCACACTAATTATATCCAGGAAGGTGTTTCTCACCGGGGTATTTAGCCCATGGGGTTCCTGGTAATTTCCCTAATGAAGCGGCTATATCTCCACCTGTCTTTGATGAAATAAATTTATATTTTTGTGTGCCACATTTTACACATTTACCTGTAATTGCACGTCTTTTATTTTTTGTTGTTATCGTTGTTAATCCAGTAGGTATGTAGGTGCTCTGCATCGAACACAATATAAACTCATATTATTTATTATATGGATATAATTGATTTCTCAGCGACACGAAAACAAGAACCAGTAAAGCACCATCCAGCGCTTCCGAATTCTATCAGAATGATAATAATAGGTCCATCTGGATCTGGTAAAACACAATTATTGCTTAATCTAATAATGCGATGGCTCAAGTGGGATAGGTTATATTTGGTAGCACCATCTGTAGATGATCAGCGGTGTTATGGGGTACTTAAAGATTTTAATGAAAATGCAAACATATTGGACAAAGATGGAAACGATGTTATTGATTTTATTACCGATATCGATGAGGCACCATCTGTAGATGATCTAGATGGACTTATTAATAATTTAGTAGTGTACGATGATGTTATGTTGGATAAACAATCCAATCCAGCTAGAATATTTTCTCGAGGTAGGCATAAAAATACTGATGTGATTTATGTTACACAACGATATACGCAAATACCTAAGGTAATTAGAGACAACTGTAATATTTTGGTTGTGTTTAATGGAGTAGATAATTATACTCTGCAAAATATTTACTATACTTGGTGTTCAGGGACATGGACATGATTAAATTTAAAAACTTATTTTCAAAATCACAAGCTGTTCCGTTCAGATTTATAACGATACATTTACATGATCCAAGATCTAGATATCGTGTAGGTCTGGATAAAATCTTTGGTCCTTGATTTTATCAAGGTAGCAGCAGAGAGGGTGGACGACAAAAATTGAGTGACCCGGTAAGTAAACTAAACGCATTATAACATTAAAAAACAAAAAAGTCAAAAATAAAATAACAAAAATGAGCTAACCCAAACGATTTATTATCCGTTTTTCAAACTATATGGTAATAATAAAAGTTAGGAGGTTCGGTTTAGCGTTATTGACCTTATTTTTCAGCCCCTGAAGGAACCTTTATTTTTGTAAAATAAGGTCAGGAAAAAGTTGTAGGGTCCACCCTCTCTGCTGCTTTTGTATTTGTGACTTTAGTGATGATTTTTATTTTTTTTTTTATTATTTTTTTTTTGTTGTTGTTGCTCCATTACATGATATGGGATCAGTTCGTAGCCTCAACCACAACAAATCAAGTTGAGGCTACGACATCGTAGCTAGGTATCTGCTGTATGAAGCATTGGGTTACTTCCCTTGCCAAGGGTCTGTATGCTATGCAACTAAATTTGTTTGTCAGTACTGAACTTTCCAATGTGTCCAAATTATAATAATTCATATGTTTATCTAAAGTATCTTCAAGATGAACACAAGGTGAAGTCCTTTTCATAGGTTAAGGAGTATTTTCTGCGAGGGAATTCCAAAGATCACGAAAAACATGAAGCTTTCTTTGTGCTTGTCAGAACGACTTATTATAAATAGATCTTAGTTTTAATTTAATTTTTCAGATATAATGTTTTTTCTTTGCTTAGTAATGGTGATTACATTATGGTAGATCGGTATCTTATCTATAAATTTGAAAGGTCTTTTTGCTAGAATGTGTTCCATCAAGTTTGATGAGTTTCTATACAACAGTTGCTGAGAAGTCGTTGAAAGTTTGTTTTTTATTTACAGCAAAGATTGATATATTTGATGACAGATCTTGATTCTCTTTGTAAATGTGAAAGGTCCTTATGCCAAAATGCTTTCTATAATGTTGAACAAAATCTTTTCAGCGGTTTTATAGAAGTCGTCGTATAACTTTTATAATTTTAGTGACTGCGGCCTTCTTTGATTTCAGATCAGAATCTATTGTACAAATTGACTGTCCTCTATGACAGGATACATTTTGTGAAAGATTTTCCATTTGTGCTGAGCTGTTTGCGTCACTTGCCTAGCTGGAAAGCACTGTATGCCAAGATGCTTTCTGTGAAATTTGGTGAAATTATGTTGAGCGGTTGTTAGGAAGAATTTATTTATTTATTTGCCACGACGGCCACATTTAATGGTAATCGGCATCTTTTGGGCAAATTTAAAACGTCTTTTTAATATAAAACATTCTATCAGGTTCCATCTAGTTCTATTCCATAGAGTTGAGGAAAATGCCATTTAAAGATGTTTCTATATTTAATAACGGTTACAACATTTGATAGCTTATCGGCAATACACGTATAACTTGGAATGGTTTTCAAGTCAGAATATTTTCTGCCAAATCTTCTCAAATTCTGTTTAGTATGGGTTTTTGGACAAGAACTGATTTAAGTTTATTCCGTTTTAAGTAACGGTAGTCAGATTTGATGGACTATCAGTAAAAAATGCTCCAATTTTAAATCCCTTTCAGTTATGATCCTTCTTCAAAGTAGATCAAATTCGGCTAAGCGGTTTCTCAAATAAATTTATTGTCTAAATTGGAAACGTCCTCAAACCAAGTTGCTTTCTTTCAAGCATGGTCAAGTTCTATTTAGCAGTTTTGGAACAGAAGTAGTTGACACAATTATGTATTTTTAGTAACAGCGACCATACTTGAAGACAGATCATTTTGGCCTTTTTTTTAACCAACTTGAAATGTCTTCCTGCCATGATGCTTTCTTTTGTATTTGATCAAATTGTATTTAGCGGTTTTTGAGCAGCTCTATTTAAAAGGGGATAGGAATAGTTTGTATAAATTTCAAACCCTTCATGCTCTGATCTAATTTTGATCCAAACATTGGTTCAGTAATTCATTAGATAAAGTTTAAAATAGCAACTGTGTACTGAATTAAGAATCGCGGAACACAATTCAAGATGCTTGCAGTGCCATACCATAAGCTAGCATAGACAGCTGTCATTTTTTAAAATGCTACCGTATGAATGTCTGAATTTCAGATAACGTACTTCTGATTTTCAAAATAGTCTACACACACACACACACACACACACACACACACACTTAACGAAAATATAGTGCAGGGGATGGTAACATGTTCAAAACTGATATTACCCATGACTATGTTAAATAAAAAAGCATACATTTAATATTTATGCATTCTTTAGGGGAAATTTCTCTTCTTTACTGGGCGATTTCCTAAATTACATACAATACATCAATCATGAAATTTTTTTTATTACTTCATGGATCACGACTACAGAATTTCTCATTGTTTGTGGGTGGTGTTGGAAGAAGATGCTATCATTAGACTCTGAATCGTGTAGTCTCTCGGAATATAATGGAGCACATTTTTAATGGGAAAATAAGGTATAAAATGTGGCATTCATTTTATTTTGGTAAGACGAATTAGCTTTTCATCCACTAATATTTTTATGTTATCCAAATTGAGCAGGCTAGACTTAATCTGTTGATAGATTAAGCAAGATTAAGCAAAGTTTAAATATTGTTTTTATATCAGATAAAATGGGTTTTTTAATTTTTTAGTTTACTTTCAATTTCAATGATACTATTGTACTCCCAATAGAAATAGTACATAAAATTGTGGCACCTCAACCGTAGGTCTACCAAACATATTAGGTGCAATAAATCTTTGAAGCATTTCATTGACACAATAGAATTATCTCCCTTTCTCTGCTAGTAATATTTACCAAACTCTGCTTGTTTTATTACCCGGCATATCGCAAACAGATACAAGATTTCATTTTCTATCAAGGTATTCTATCAGATGGCATGTTTATTTAATTAATTTAATTATGGGTTTTTTAATCAATAATCCTGTTTTTTGTTACATATTAGTATTAGGTTCTGTCATTTGGTCATACCATACCAGAACAACATGCACAAATATTTTAAGTGTTTTTGTTTGTAATTGTTTGAATCGAGAGATAGATCATCAAAGATCCAATAGATTTGAAATGATTATTATTTGCCGCATAATTTGTAATTTGTACTATTGACGCTCCTCCAACTGATGGCAAAATAAGTAAAATATGTTCTGAAGGGACCAAAAATATTTGGCAAGCACTCTTAAGCAACCGATTTACTACAACACACTGTCAATAATGTCAGATAATAGTAGTACTGCTTTTTGGTTAACTCTAACAAATATTTTCCAATATTTATTTGCCTTGTTAATATTGTCAATGACAGTATCATCGTTGCCTTCTAAATAAGCACTACTGTCATTTGTTCATTCATCATCTCTTAACCATTTAACAAAATTTACTATAGGCACAGCAACATTTGATATTGTCATAAATATCGCAGAGACCTATAACAGGCATTGTAACACCCTTTTCATTACACATTTCTTTCAGTTTTAATTAATCCTAAAAATATTTTTTATGAAAAAATTCTATCTCTGTCAGAAGTCCACATAATCGCACGTTATTGTGGCTTTCGACACTTTTCAATTGTCTTGCTATGCATTTTTTGTTCCTTAGGTTATATGCGTATATACATTACGAAAGATTGAGCAAACGTCCATTGTCTAACATTTTTCTTCCCCAGGCCACGATTTGAGTGACATTACCATGATTGTCATACGCCACAATCATATCTGGAATCTCTAATCAAAACAGCAAAGAACGTTTACCGGATTCACCAACGACTAGTATAAATAAAGGATATTGTTACAAGCCAGGGGTCTTTGCTTGACCGAAGGGTGTCAAACCCTGGCGCGATTCCCGCTAGAAGTCATAAGTTTACCCCAAATTTCCAAAGACTTCTATACAACTTCAGTTGTAAGTTAGAAAACCCGACGTGTCCATTCTATACATAAATTTTACTCTAATCAATGTAAAACCACAGATTTCCCAACTTGCCAAATATCTATCAACCGCACGTTTGCAGTTTCCCTTCATCAACTTTCCGTACCGTCAGCAGTTCACGCCGTTGAAACACTACAAACATCCCCTACCACAGGGAACTGTTTTAACTACGCCACCTTAGGCCAGTCAATCCACGGTTCCAAGGCACATTAGGCCAATACAACTACATCATATTTGCCACCATGGCGACATAAACGGTATCTGCAGAGTCCCTTCTCATTTTATTCCATTGTGTAATTTACCGGTTTCCTACCGTAAATACTGCCACTGCAGTCACAACACCAAGGTACACTACTAGATTTTATTAAGGACTACATTATGACAGGGACAGTCATGCGGTTTGAGTCTAATTCGCTACTCACTGACCATGGCATCATGGAAACTCACTAACACTTTCTCTCCGTGACGTTTGCTCCTAATAATTGGCTAATTATTTCGGGCTACGGAATATTTCCATTGCACCGAATTCCAATAATCAAACAAGTCAAATCACACAAATCTAAGAATTCCTTAAACGGGGCGCTATAACCAAATGCGCATCTCCAAAATTTATTACATTACCCCCGTCTTCAAAAAGATCACTCGTCCCCGTGTGACACAAACGTCACACTTCTGTGGTCCAATCAAAATTGATTACTTTTTCCCCAAATATTACAAAACAATCGTTTACAATTTTTAACCTTGTTCCTGCTGACACATTTCTTTTCTTTGAAGCTGTTAAAAACTGTTACTCCTGTGGGCATGTTGTAAAATAATAGTCTTCTTGCCCGACTGTAACATCTGATTTCTCTAAATCTAAATATTCAATAAACTGTTTTCAACCCTTTTTACGGATATATTAGTATTAGATTCTGAGTCGTTGGTTTCGTCAGAAGAAAAACCTAGTGTGGACAGTGTGTTTCTGTGTTTGTAATAGTTCTTTGTTTGTGCCTTACGACTTGAAAAATAGATCCCTAGATCCCGGAAGAGCTTGATGCACCTGGCTTTGCAATGTCTGTTTCCGGCGTATGTTGCATACCGCATATCTTAATAAAGTCAGCACTTTGTCATGTATGTTTTAAGCATATATTGCATACTGCATAACTTAACAAAGTGGGTGCTTTGTCATATCTGTTTCTAGCATATATCGCATACAGCTTAACTTGACAAAGTTACTGCTACTTTATAAGCATATTTTCAATAAAAAAAAAAATAGTTCCTCTAACTTAATATCGTTTTGATTTATACCTTTATGTACAGTAGCTAAACGTCTTAGACGTTAATCATCGAAATCATTAACAGAAAGTTTAAGTACATTCTGCTTGTATTTTAACTTTTGAATCTGAATCAACATATTCATAGAAAATATTTCAAACTCGTTCACTGCATAAACTTACGCACTCATCGATTTTTCGGTTATTTCATAAGCAAAGAGTAAACAAAATTAAAATGGAAAAGAATTGATTTATTGAAGAGAAAAAAGATGGCCAGCAAAAGAAAGCTTGAAATAGAAGTCACTGCAAAAGTGCATAAATGCATATTAGATAAATGTGTGCCAGTTGTTTTGTTGTTTATTTATTTGCTCCTTTTTTACCACAATTGTTATAGTATTTGTCATTACATAAGGTGCCTTGTAATATGGAGTAAAATCTCGCAAGGAAAATGGTTTATACCATACTGTCATGCATTCAAAATCGCATCCTTTTCATATTTGCTGTTACGTTTTCATGATACATTTTATTGTGTTTTGATGTGCTTACTTTCGATATCATACACCTTGTGTTTTCCAAGTTAAACGTTATCTTTTTATCGGGAATCGGACAAATCTAAAGAGGCACATATATAAAAAATGATCAATATGACGGTCATCTTCAGTATTACCTGTAGGTTTCGTCAAATTTAGCCATCTTAGATACAAATTTAATAGATGGAACACTAAGTAAATTCAAGATCATGCCTGAGCTGTTTTTGCCTATTAACGCATGCAAACATCTTCCTGCCATACTAATTGGATTGATCTTCATGTGACACATTTGTTTTGACTTTTCTATTTTATTCGTTATAAGGAGGTAAACTAGTCAGTCATTTTTGTATCACACGCACTCCAAGCAGCCATTACACCTGAACAAACCTTCCATATTATAATTGCAAAGCTAGATGCAAATACCATGATTGAATCAGGACGTTTGGTCTTTTAGTCTGATATTAATTTAGAAAGGTAGTGCTTATGCAGTGTTAAACACGTAGAATGCTTTTGATAGACATTGCCTATACGAAGGCGATACTTTTTTTTAAAATGACAACAACATCTTAACGAAATGCAGTGATTTGTGATTGTCTTCATTGGCTGCCAACGATAAAATCGATCAAAGCATTGTGACTGATAAATTGAACAATCTACAATCAGAGATAGCTCATGCACAAAATACTAAAGTTATACAGTTTTTGCGTGTGAAAGGAAGTTTAGAGTACCACTTGAATTTAAAAGATTTACCTTATCCAATATATACCTGCGCTCTTCCACGGGAGTTCAGCATTATCATAACTCTTGCAAAAGCATCGGAAGTCGCTGAAGGCTGTAACAAAAAATAGAACTAGAATAAATTTATGTTCTGCACGATACTTTAAAATAAATTATGCAATCGGTAAATGGCACATGCATGAATGTGATTGCTTTCGTTTACCGCCACATTAGGATAGAATTATCGATGTAACTGCTACTACAATATTAACAAATCTCGCACTTAATTCTTCCTGAATAGGACTGAAGCGTGCTTTATATTGTGAAAAGGAAGGTTGAGAAAGTGATACAGAGACGCTTTACAAGTCTGGAATAGACAACATCTCTGAGACTAAAGAAAGTCTCTAAGATATGATTGGTTTGCAGGATCCGCAATTATTACAAAAGGTTACAAAAAAAACCCCACAGAATATTACTTTGACGAACAAAAAAGCACACATAAATTAGTAACGTAAGTAATACTAATTTGGACACTCAAGTAGCTTTTGTTGGTAGGCTATTTGGAATTATCACTATGGTGAATGTACAAAAGCACAAAACAGTAATAAAAGACCTTTACGTTAATGTTCGCTTTGGATTGTGGTCTTCTATAGCACCAGCAAAAAGTAGGCAAATTTGTTTCTTTAAAACAACCTTTAGTATCCAGACGCAACAAAAGGAAAGATGGTAGAAACTCTTAAACAAACAAATATAAACTTATCATGAGACCAGGATACCAATTATGTCCTAGATTTATGTACATGGTATAAATACAAGGCATTGACTTGACCTCAATGTAATGATCTAAAGCTGTCAACCAATAAGCTCTTGCTTTCATATGCTCATCCTACTTCCTTTGCATTCTGGTCTTTTTGATCTCATGATTGTGGGATACAGCATTTCATTTCCTGGTCAGTTTCCATTTGATTAAATAAATCCTTATTTATCTCCAATTTTAATTTTTGTTTTCAATCACGCATTTATTGACTGATTCAGTAAGTTTATTTTTATTTTAGTTCATCTTAAATGAATAAAGTTGTGGCTTTAGAGCACATAATTCTCTAATCGGAACACTGTTCGATTCATTTTTGGAAACACCAGGAAGTTGATTTTTATTATTTTATGGTAAATTAAATCTGTTTGTCTTTGGATAGTATCCACTGTCATAGAACCTGATATTACCTTTCGTATCATCACACAGGTTTTCTTCTCAAAATTAACCAATGAAGAGTCAGTATTTTTATGTTACGGGGTGGTTGAGATGGTTATCGTTATCTAGAGGAATATCGACCTCGGTTTTATTGCCGGATCGAGTGAATAATAAAAATGTGAAAATAATGGATATAATTAATGGAGATCGGACAGAGATATAGAATAGAACAACACGAGCCCTCGTATATACAATATATCAATTTAATAAATTAGCTGAACAAACTAAAATTGCACAAGACACTTGAATGATACACTTCTGTTAGAAAAAAACAATCAAAAGTTATTAAAAATGCAATTAGCAGTTCCATTAACACAGGTATGACAAATGTCATCGTAAAATCGAGTGAGTGTTCGAACTTAATTGTCTAGCATGACTGCATAACCCGATACATGGTTGCGGGTCACTCCAGGTTCAACACTGGTGGTAGTTTGGGGTTGACCTTTCCTTTCTGGCTTCTCATCTGATGCTGCCTGCTATCACCTCTCTCTTGCATCCAACCTCTTACGGGTCCTCAACTACAATATGGATTGTACTTCTACGTCCTTGTGTCGTGGAAATGTTTCCTTTTTAAACAGATAAATATGCAACCTAAATAGTTTGTTGGGTCTTTACTTCTGGATACAACATCATCTCCTCTCTCGTTACGTCTGATATCGTCATACTATAATTCAACCGGACATTAACTGCTAATAAGGTTTCAGCTCACACTTTTTGCATGGACTCATTTGTGTACATACCACTTCGTTAAATGGTATATGAATCTAATGTATTCCTTAAGGCATCCAGTTACCATATAAATTCTAGCTCAGTTCATTCCATAAATAGAACATAGTACAGGAAGAATCTCCAACAGGCTATTGAACATTACTAATCGATATATAGCAAAGTCTAGCCTCATTTAATAAACAATTAAGCCCTGCAGTGCGAGCTATTAACCTCTACCTTGACTAATGTCGGACACATGTACACATACAGTCTACAATAAACCGTATGGTCCCTACGTAACACCAATGCTAATACACTGATTCGTAGGTTATGAGAATTCACATCTTAGTTATACTAATGACTTAAATAAAAATTCACTTATTGTCATAAGTACAACATTTTCTAAATAACAGTTCATTGTCATAGCATCCTACCAACCTATGAATATTATCAATTCCTAGCATACATGATTCGTATGGCATATAAACGAATACATTAAAATAATTATCTCAAGACTCCTATCAAGAAAATAATGTATGAATCTTTTATAATACATGAGTCATATAACATTTATGACAAATGAATTCAAGCAATTATCTTCAGACTCCTATCAAAGAAACTCTTTAGATCTAAGATACATAAATTCAAACAATTTTCTACAGATTCGTATCAAAGACAATTTGAATGAAACTAAGATAGGGTACCTTGTTCTCTTTTCTTACTTTACATAATCTTCTCTCAAGACTGCCTTCGACCTCAAGTACACTGACTAATTTTTCTTCGTGCGACGATTATAAACACGAAACTCCACATGGAAGCACACCTCTAATTGCCATTTAACCAATCCGGAGTTTAGGTTTATTTAACAGCCAAAATTAACACAAACCTGTCAAGGTTTGGAAACATTACATATTTTGCCCTTCCTTAAAGTTTCAACTAATGACAAATGTTTCATCAAGTACAAATGCTGTTTCTGCAACATTTCTCTATAACTGGAACCAATTCACCCCCTCTTGACCAATTTGCCTGATAGTTATTAAATGAAACGTCATTAAAAATTCGTCATGTCTACAACAGACACATTAAAGCTCTGTCCTTACTTCTTGTCATGGATTTGACACGGTTCATAATCACATACATCAAATGGCTATGCGTCACACTGACCCCTTCACATTACAATCATCTGAAAAATTCATGCTGTTATATAATAATTACCAGCTCATTCTGTCACCGTATTTGATTTTCAGCGTCTTGAAGTCAAGTTCGTACATCAACAATTTTGTCAACTATTAAACTAAAAATCCACGGTAACTTGTTTTCCATAATTTGATTTCCTTGTATTGACAGAATAAATGATAATGAGTTCTTTTCTTTCCTGGCACATAAATGATGGCTTTTTCTTGCCTATTTGTGCCCTTTATTTTGGAAAAATATATTTTTGTATCTCTGCAATGTTATTCTTTTCCAGACATTTGTCCATCTGTTGACCGAATGCGCCGTTATTTGACTATTTGTAAACATCTTTCTCAGAATTATTTCTTGCATTTTCTTTCAGATTTGTATTCTGTTCAATATAAGTTTTAAACCACTGTTGATGTTCGAACAAGACAGCTCTCTATATCTTTTTTTTTGTTGTTGTTTTTAATCCAGTTGTAAGTAAATTTTTAAGTTTCAGTAGTGACTGGCTTTCCTGTATTTCACATTGTTTTTCAAAGTGCATTTCAATTCTGGTATTGTTTGTTTTGATTTGTTGTAATCATCAGTCAGCTTCTACTGTAGTTACGAAATATCATTATCACATAAAAGTAATGTCTCGGATAATCCGTGAAATGGTCGTACAAGAGTTATGGAATCTCCAAATCAACGTCTAAAGAGCAAGCTGTATAAATGACATCTCACATTTCGAACACATGTTTTCTACTAATCTCATCGGATCATCAGTTACCCATCTAACATTCTTCATCGGCATGCACTGAATCATGGCATAGAGACTGAAAGTATCTGGGTACTGTTACGTATCGGCTCGTTCAAAAGTAACAAAAGGAAAGAGTGAAGACAACAAGCTTCATAAGTTTTAACAAAAATAATTTATTTCCCTAGAAAACACGGTGAAAAGGTAAAAATATGACATAGGACTTACGGTTTGTGAAGAAAATCCAATCATTTATCCTAGTACTGAAAAAAAAGTCCTATCTCTAAATAATTTTAACTGAATCCAGGTTCGAATCTTGATGACGTTCCAAGATGGAGGACGATGACGTCAGATGAAGTCTTTACACAAATGTACAGAATTTCACGTTTAACCACAATTTATACTGTATTATTCCAATTTAGAATGAATTTCACTGAATGTCTTTGTCCTAAACCACTTGTGTAGTTCTCCAGGGAAAAATAAATTATTATTTAAAAAGTAGATGAACTCCTATAGCTGCAATCTATAACAAGACACATCTCGAGCGCTACAGATGTAAAGAAAAATAAACTCTTTCCAGCAGAAGAAAAATAATACCTTCTTCTCAAGGTATAAGAACGACTCTGACTATTTCACAGGGACCCAAGTGTTTAAAAACCGAACCAAAACGTCATTTCTTGCACACGCACGAAGAACGCGTGGTTATTTCATCATCTAACAATCGCAGTACACGATGTAATCACGTATGCTTAGGAGATGACCTTGGCCACAACCAATCGTTTACGCCGGTTGTTTATCCAGTCGGCAATCTACAACAATGCTTACGCAAGCCGAGAGTCATATATACGTTCTAAATAAACACGATGTTTCTTTCAAAATTATCAGATCCTGTGAACATAATCATCATCAGAATAAAATATAATGATGCCAAAATGAAATAAAAAGAATTCAAATTTTAACACACAAGTAATTAAACTACTTGGTCGTAACAGTACATAAGTAATTACATTAACATTTCGTATTTCATCCGAATATCCTTCTTAGGGTAGTATTTATGATTATTGTTCGGTATATCAATATTTTATAATGCTAATGTGACTTCCTATTTTACTAACAATCATCATGAAAATGACATAGTCTGCTAACATTTAGTAAAGGCTATAACGTTAAACTTTCATTATGTACGAACCATGGCGCACCGTAGAACTGAGCGGCATCGGGTTATACATTTTAATACACATTTTTTACATTGCCCACATGTCACGTTTTATCAATGTATCAATCTTTAGGTAAGATTTATTTACATATTTTGGAGTTTTCAGGCTGGTATATTCCATAGCACCTTTAAAGTGTTAGTAATCGTTATTTGATATATTTAAAATGCTAAGTGATAAGTATAACTTTTTTACTGTTGGTATAAGTCTCTAAATAATTCCTTTCAAAGATATCCGTATATTCCACAGCGATAACGTCTTTCCTCTGTAAATGTTGCATCGTTTCAATATTTATCCAGCTGTTTCCATTAATCTAAATTTATCTACAGCCTCAGTGGCCCTTTTATGTCTTATTTTCTTTAGCAGGAGTGCTCTATTTATAGCAAAAATCTTTCTCCCCAGGCAAACATCGAACAGAAGACATTTGGCTTTGAAATTACATGTCTGCACCACGCATCTTACTTACTAACACTGTAAACGCTATGTTTACACCCGCAAACTTCACGGCTTGAGGAGAAAGGAAAACAACATTCATATAAATATACATTAGGAGTCTCTTGTACATATTCTCTTAAATTAATTGTTTGTTTATTTCAAAACCATAGTATTATGACTTATTTGAGCAAGAGTTTAAATCAATAGCTGTACGATTGTTTCATATTATTCTCTCTGCAAACATATTTTAAAATAGTAGAGAGAAACATTAACAAGCGTTGTAAAAGTATATTGTCTGCACCTAGATTAGAAATCTAACTCGATTTTGCTGTCTTGCTGATAGGGTAGTCCATCGTCTATAGTAAAATGTTGGTTCCACAAATATCAGTTCGCATATGGCAGATCGTTAAAATCTTAATGGTTTTCATAATGGTTCAGACCAGAATCTCAGGTACAGAATATTCAAAGTTTTAGTCTTCTTTTGCATTATACTTGCTATTCTCTAAAATCGTTTTTCTTTTTTCACCTGTAAAATTGATATAACCCTGAAAATGAGTGAAATACATGAAACCTTCCGATGTTGAAGTAAATATGTAAAGAAAAACTCTTCTTTTACCCTCTTGGAACTAGACTTCAAGGAGGGCTAGTCGGAAACTGCATATGAAATAACAGCCCTTCTAGCTTTCATTTATGTAAAAGATTAACAAGCACTCATGGGAAACCTCTGGTCGAGAATATGTGGATGGGTATCATCATTAGGTCAGAATGGATCCTGGCGGTTGTTATCACCAAACACTGAAACCAATTGGACACTCCTATTTATGAGCAGAAATGTCGGAAAATGGTTGAGAAAATGGATACAAAAGAAATTATTTGCCGATAAAGTTGTCAATTATTGAATGATAAATTGGAAGAACAAAGGAATGCAGTTTTTGAGTATCGACTGTAACCATTGAAAATTTAAAGTCATAACATCGTTAGCTTCTCTATTCAAAGATAGCAGTTATGCTTGGATAGTTTCGATATGCACAACATTTGTGAATATTCAAAACAAATTTCTGTTGGACGTACTTGTGTTATTATATACAACTTTCGTTTGTTCTTTGTACTCATCAATAGAAGAACAAGTGGGTCTGGAACAACAGCATGCTGACTGAACACTCCAAAATTACATGTGTACCAAGCCTGCGTTATCAGCATGCAGCGAGTCCCACATAAAGGAAAAGGCTAACAGCTTTCACCTACACTGCCTGCCTACGATTCCTCAGCAACTCCATGACGAATAGAATTACCAACACAGATGCTCTAGAGAGTGTACACATCCCCAGCATGGTCATACTGCTAAGACAGTGTCGCCTTCGATGGCTTGGACATGTACACCTAATGAATGATAAGAGTACACACACACACATCATGACCATACTACTAAGACAGCGTCGCCTACGATGGCTTGTGCATGTACACCGAATGGATGATAACCTTGCTAATGTTAATGTTAAGCAACTGAAGTTCTTGCAAAGTACGTTTTATGATAAAAGGGATCTACCTCTGTCTGGGTCATATATATTTTGCCCTTGCATGAAGGGGTTCCATTGTTTCACTTACATATCCTACTAATGTAGGCCGATAAATCAGTCCCTCAGCCGACAATATTGATTTTCGGTTAGGGGCTGATATCACCTATTCATTAAAAGCTGCAAAAATTTGCAGATAATTTGGCTGAACACATCGGTGTACATTTTATACACTTACCGGTATTTCTCGCGGCTGTGGAGCTACCGTCGGCTGACGGGTACTTTTCGTGACATGTACGTTATGTTTCCGGAGCAAATCCTATGTCTGGTGTCTTGTAACTCCACCTGGAATAGCGCAACCAGCTGTCCTGTGGCCATTTTGAATTTCGCTCTAGATATGGCTGTTACCAATTACTGGTATGTGTCTAAAGTGTACGCAGATTTGTTCCAGAAAGATCTGAATCCAGTAAAATTGCACATTTTAATGAACAGGTGACATCATACCCACATATCGTCCATAATTATCAATACAGATTTGGGGGTTAATTTATCGAATTACTCTTAAGGGTGTATGTTGTTAGACTGGTACCAGTTTTATCTGCATAAATCTTTGAATCAGGTCTGATAGTGTCAGACAGAGAATAAAGTTTATCAGCAAAAGTCTTAAAGACATCTAAGTGGCATTTTAAGACTGACCAAAATTTCAGACAATTAGAAATTAGATGACTGGATCCTCGATTTAGAAATTCAAGTCATATTTAAATTCTGTTGGTGAAATCCAGTACATTTATTTACATGTCTCTGAAGTAATAGTTTTCGACTTTTTGAATAGCTATTGATAACGCTTATAATCTGTCCGGGGTTTATTTCAGTTCATGAAATTCGACCCTTATATGCCACCGTCAAATTATTTGTTTCTATTTTTCTTATTTCTTGCACAAATATAGATAATTATAATTTTCATTTTATTAATAAATATAAAATGCATCTAGAAACAAACCATCAGGCACGCATTGTGTGAAGGAAATGTGATTTAATACGTTTCATTAGAGGTTTCAGTATTTGCACACAAAATTATAATGACCAAAATGAATGGTACATTTAATTTGATTGATATATACCGTTGTATCTACTCTAATTGGTATAGTGCTATAGAATCCATAAGTACGAAGGATTAAAAAATAATATTGAATGATACTGCTGTCACACGAAGGTCAAGACTCGATGATAGACAAGATTTGTTCTTGATCCATTTAATAATATCATTACGGTTTTGTTTCTATTTTCATAAACCCTACTCAGACTTTCGTCGTTAAATAAACCTCAGAAGGTAAAATTTATTGCGTCGTGGAAAAGTTAATTACAACCAGATTTTTTTTGGGGGGGGGTAAAATTTAGATTCCATACAAAGCTCCTATTCTAATTTCCAAATGATGAATTTGAAAATTTGAGATGAATATGTACTTAATGTTTAAAGAACGCGTGGCGGCACTGATATAATCGCAAAAGAAAGTTACTGTTTTATCTCTAAAATCAATGATTAAATATTTTAAAATATTTACACCTGTCATACCTATAATGAATTGCCTTACTGTCTGGCTACTTATGATGCAAAGGCAATAATCGTATTTTAAATTTGCTTTCTGAGGAAACTGGCAACATTCACCAACACAGGTCTTCAAATTTAATCCGGACTTTAGCCACTTTGATAAGTCAGTTTTAAGGAAGATTTAAATTTTAGCTAATCGAATTGTTTGATTCCACACTAAAGCTTACGTCTGGACCTAAGATATGTTCTTTTTCAATTTCATAATGGATTTCAAACACTGTGACTAAATTTCAACTTTGAAAGACTTTGAGGGAGAGTTGTTTACACTGAGCTACTGTACTATAAATCATCGAAATACTAATTTACTTAATTTCTAATAGAGGACAAAATTCCCGTACCCCTTACACAAGATGTAAAAAAAAAAAAAACTCACAGACTGGCCTAGTGATGTACCCATCTCTACATTAAATGTAAAACTACGTACGAAAATATAAACTGCCCTAGACATTTGTTGTATCGTCGGTGCAAGCTTTGTTGGAGGAATCTATGCTGGCGCTGTGTATCCGCACTCTGCTGTTTTGTCGTTGGAAAGAAAAAGCATCGATGGGAGGATGTGTGAATGAAGCCTAAGTGAGGAGCAATAATACCTCCTCACAAAACTGAACTTATTAGACGAGCTGTTATAAGTTCAAATTTAACTTACTAATGCAATCAGCTTTGAAACGTTTGCTCATTGTTAACTTTAGTGATAGTACAGTCTTAAATTCACACAATTGTATAGCACTATAGCATTCAAAAGAGCAAAGCCTCCGTATGAAACAGTAAAGGCTCCGTGTACGAAACAGTAAAGGCTCAGTGTACGAAAGAGTAAGGGATTAGTATAATGCATTATGAAGAAACCACTACGATTAAACAAACAAAGTGCAAAACTTAAATGTTAAATGAACAACTTGTTTAAAGCAATGTACATTATTTACATACAACATTTATGTCATCTGGTATAATTTGGTATCACTACGACTTCATGTTCTAACTAAAAAGCGTACGTTGATAGAATGTCGTTTTGGACAATACATTTTAGACCTTCTGACAAGACATCAAGCATGTCAATTATTATGGAAAGGGATTTAGAAAGAAACTGTCACTGCCAACAACAACTAATACCAATGATAATTTGAAATTTATGGTGATGTCATTCACATTTCTAATCTGGCAAATACCAGTCCAACATGTCACATTGAAAGCTGATGCTTCTAGCACTTGTTTCATAATTTCACTTAACTAATTTTAAATATTTAATTTGTGTGAAAATGGTTCAGTTCAAAACCATATAAAGAAATATAAACTAATGTATTAATGTTGCCAACCACAAACAAGAAACAAAACTAAAACTCAACAACAACAACAACAACAACAATAACCGAACTTAAAACAATCGGTTTTCATTGTATACACATATAGTTATGTTACTCACTTTGATCGCATACATGTCATGAATGTTTACGTCAAAAGTGTCATCACTTGCTAGTTGTTCTCTTTATTCGATAAGCAACCAAGGTACCCTTCAAATGATTTATTTTATTTGATTCTTTATTCCTCAAAACAAATCTTCATTTCGTTTTTGTTCATCTTGAATGAATACAAAAATTTCAACCTTTGAACATACAACTCTTTAACTTTTCTACTGTTCACTTCAGCTACGATAGCACATTTGGTAGATCATATGAATTTTAATTCACTGCAAACATTTGCAACACCCACCCAGGCCAGCTTGGATGGGCTGTTTCTATGCCTCCTTTTGAGAAACAGTTAGGTCCGATTTCATCGTCATGAATTAGTCAATATGTAAAAAGTGCCGTTGAAAGGAGCCAATAACACCATCCTGGAACACCTTCCTCACGTGTTTGGGTCATTTATGGATCGTATTCAATATTTTCTTTGTTGAAGTGCCTTGTATCGAGGTAAATTGATGTTTGCGTTCATGTTATCATTAGAAGTGTTTTCTTCAACTCCTTTTAACAAATAATCTATGTTAGAGAAGTTTAGCTTTAGTCCAGCACCAGGATTAGTTTTTATTTCCCTATAGTAGAACTCATACATACTCACATGCTCTTGCCTAGGTCTATCTCTGAAAATCTACCATAGATCGATTTAGTCAGTTTAATTTTTTAATTTTTTAGTTTGTGTGTTTTATTCTGTTCAGCAGCAAATCGATATCAATTTATTTTTTTGCAAATGAAAATTTTTTTCCTTATGTTTTTCGTATTTCTTTTCATCTGTACAAATCTTTACTGTTTTGTTTCCCAAAAATGGCGTTGTGCATAGGTTTTAAAAATTTCTTTCTGGTGAATTATGGGTTATGTATGAAACACTGTAGCAATTTGATAACCTTTGCTTTTATTTTGATATAAAGACATCGTGAAAGTCTTCAGAAATATCACATAACATCAAATTCTGTCTTTCGCGTAGATTACCTAATATTTGAAGCGTTGAGGTCTGGTACATATTTGTAGCTGTCGTCAGTTACTTAATGCATTTAAAATTTAATAGAAAGATACAACAACTGTTAATTATTCCTATTTGTACGTAGATACACGCCCTTGCGTTTTTAACCCAATCGGGTAATTCAATATATGATGTTCCCTTGAAAGGTTTGTATTCGTCAATGTCCATGGACATACTTTTAATTAGATCAAAAAGACCATTTAGCGTAGCCTGGTATTTTCTGACTGAAGACAGTGGTGCGATTATTGAATAGAGCATTTAATACAGCGTCGATCTCTATTTCGGTCATGATAGGTTCTGTAGCAAAATTCTATTAATGTTTTCCATGCATTTCTCTTACAGCTTTGATTGTATAAGCCTAAACAAGAGAAAGAGGAATAGAGACAGATAGAGAGAGAGCTTAATAGTGATTTCACACACACACACACACACACACACACACACACACACACACACACACACACATATATATATATATATATATATATATATATATATATATATATATATATATATATATATATATATATATATATATATTGAACGTTACCTAAAGAAAATTAGTTTCAGTTGAATATTTTGTTAAGTGATGATGTAGTTTTAATCTCTATTCGTTACTGTCATTGTTTGATACATTTATGCTTTATTGCCTAATCTATTGCTATATTACCTACTGTTTCAGTTCCTCTAGTTACCTTTTAAGTTTTTAATTGCTGTTTTTTTCAACCTCTGGTGCTGCGCTCTATTCATCAATCTATCACTTTATCCATCACTTTCAGTATATGTTGTGAAGGGTAGTTCAAATTCGCTTTAATAACTGATTTTTTTCATATCATATATTTTATCCTTGACATATTCCATTGTTTCCTCACCATATTTTTTTAAATAAATTATTGATAACTGTTTTCATCGGTGAAAAATTATTGTGTTTAGTTAGTAAACAAGACTATAATTGTTTCCCTATATTTTCTTGAATGAGTTTTTTTTGGGGGGGGAGGGTATTTTGCTCCATTTGTAAGAAAAACGTATTTGATTTTACCTGCAATATTTGCCTCTACCTACGGAGTTAAATTATCAAACAATAACCTGCTTAGTATGAACCCATTGACAAATGTTTCAGAACTTTTCCACAATTGTACATTGTAATTTTCTAACTTCAGTCGCTTTATTTTGTTTAACCCTTGTGCTACTTTATTTTCTTGACAATTATGTGCATCACATCAAATTTGTATTAATTTTCTCGTATGCACTGATTTCACAGTATACCGTATTCACTACGCTAGAAACTGTTTAAGTGCCCGAAACCTGCATTGAATTGATAACATTTGACACATGGTTTATAATTATATATATATATATACATACATACATACATACATATATATATATATATATATATATATATATATATATATATACATACATACATACATACATACATACACATATATATATATATCGCCACTGACTGTTACATGCAGCTGGGCTTAGTTGCGCCATTTAGCTACAAAACTTAGTAGTGAATAATACCTAACGCTCTCACCATTAGTGGTTTTTGAGTGAGACTTAGTGTCTACTGTAACTTTTAGTACTTAATTTGTACTTTGTTACAAAGGTTAATAATTAGTAATCCCAATAAAAGTCCATATTGTCTACATATAGGGACTTGCTGAATGTGACAAGTAACCTGAAATACAAACTTCGTAATGAGTTAGAGGAATTCAATGCTGTGTGATAACCTTTACCCGATATTAATGAAACAGATGAAAGGGAACAACAGGAAGAGGCTTAACAATTAGAATTACAAAACGTTCTTTAGGAAAGTTTAACCTAAGCCGATGAAAATATCATTTTATTGAGGAATCGTACAATTTTGCTTTCAAACGCTTTTAAAATCCTTAAGAGAAAATAATATAGTCTAAGAATCATAAGAAAGCTTCGACAGGTTGATTACAAAACAAGAATCGACGATACAGAGATGAAGCAAATGGAAGAAGATAAAATAAATGTTTAAAAAAATCTGAATTTTACTGAGAGTTTGCTGAAGCAGATCTCAAGAAAGAGAAAACATCCAAATGGTAAATGATAATAAGACATTTCTTATTGTTACGTCATGTAAAAGCTAGAGACACTGTCAAATGAGAAGAAATCTTGTCCGCAAGGAACTATGACATTGCCAAAACATCCAAAATTTATATATGAAATATTTGGTTGAGTGTATAACATCCAAACCAAGTGATCTAATTTCATCTACTATTGTTATTGCATCGCTGACATGCTTCTTTATTCGTAAAACAAATATTTGCTCAAATAACATGTCCACCATTCGTTCAACATTCTTATCACAGTATGTAACCTTCGAGCTTGTTAGTTTGTAATTGTTTAATATTTGCAGATCTAGTGGCCTTAATGATAAGTCACTGAACTAAAACGCTCGTTCAAGAGATCCTTTAAATGCGCCGACTCATCTATATGGAAGTGACACCTTAAAGAATATACTTCTTCACTGTTTAATGTTAGGAAAAGTAATTAGGTATCTTAATCACCGCTTTTCGTGTTACATTCAAGGAATGTTTCTTCCTAAATCACTTTCTGCAAAATTGTAATAGTTGATGTCTTGCTAAAATATAAATATAGCATGTCTTAGACTGCATTCTCTCTATGCAGGATTTTGATTCTTTCACTGTTTTTGATTGCTTAGGATATCGTAACGATGGAAAAATATTTAAAATATTTGTTATTCTATATGTCCGTTTTACGCTTATTTTGTTTTATCTGCTTTAGACACATCATTTATTGTTTCGCACACTATGTTGTCGTACATTTTACTTCGATTTAAGATAACACCATAAATTAGGTTAACATTTGGTCAATGCTTCAAAGTTGAGTGTACTGTATTCTTTTGTGAGTTAATTAAAAGACTGACAAGTTCGTGGTTGCAGCAAGACAACAGCTTTTTCTTACTTGCGTTTTGTTTACACACCCTTCTGCAAAAGCGAAGCGGTGGAGAATCAATGTTAACTCATCCGACATAAAGTGCAATCAGTTTTTTAAGCTTTTCTGTGTAACTGTTTTAATTCCTGAGGGGGGGGGGTAGTTTGTGATAGTCTCTTATAGAATCAGGAACATCAATATGCCAGTCTGTATTATTTATGTAAATCTCCATTTGTTTGTGTACGGTTGTATTTTGTAGTTCTCCATTTGTTTGTGTACGGTTATGAGAAGAGCACTAGAAACCCTAATATTTCATATAAACAATTGTTGTGTAGGAATAGTGTTATGCCTTGTATTACACCATTGTAGTAATTATTAATTTATATGTTAGAAACAATTTAGCAAATCGACATTACAATTATTGTGCATATTCATGGTAAAATGCCAAGCTGCTTCGACGTCGATCACAGCTGAAATTAAGTTCTGGTGTTTAAAGCCACAAAGAAATTGAAATGTCTCAAGTCAAGAAAGTACATTAAGTGACATACATGGCGGCATCTCCTTACCACTCCATAGCAATTAAATTTGGGAATGAAAAACTAACAACCAATTAAATTTCATTAGTCTGAATTCATGGACTCAAATGCGTTTGCAAACAGATCCCATAAAACTGAAATCAATACGAAGGTAAATTAGGTTTTTCAATGAATCGTGACACGCTTGTAGCTTACCAGCGGTCACATGCGTGACAGTGACCTTTATAAAATATCTAATATATAGTGACCTAAATAGACTACGATTTTCAGTCCTATCTAAACTTAAGGATGCCACTAAATTCATTTACAGCGGTGAACCAATCAAGTAATACGAACATGCGCTTCTAATATGTTTAGAGATGACAATGAAATAATAGGTTATATACGCTCCCTAAGATGTCTGCAGGTATCATAAATGGCGACGAAGTTAATTACAATGTAATAATCTCCAGAACCAGACGTTTCAATTATTAATGTACTAATTAGTTGTAATGTAGTGACTGATCAGGCCAATTCATTGATCCCTTCGTATATCTAGTCTGACACTATTTGTTCCAAGATGTTGCACGAAGTCGTTGTTGGTTGTATTTTACGGCCCTTTAGGCTTGCAAATAATTATATCATAGTAAGAGAAAGGGGGAGGGGGGCCTTAAGCTATACAAACTGAGCTATCGCAAGTAGAAAGCTCATGATAATAAATTTTTAAGGTGCATGGTCTTTGGTCCACCAATCTACAGGAGTGGTTTCTCAACATGAAACGGAATAACGTGGTTTTGTCGTGTGCAAGTTAATGGCAGGACATACGTGGTCATGTATGATCATTCGTGGCACAGTTTATAGACTGGGTATCCACAGAAGGTTTGCAAAGCAAACGAGTTTATAGATACTACATTCTTCTCATTATTACGATAGTGAAAAAGGTCCTAACGTTTGTACGACAGTGCTCTAAAAACTTAACAATAACAAAACATTTCAGGCGATGAGAAATCAGAAATAAGTTAACTCGAATATTTCATTATAATCAAAACAACGGCAACTGCGACTTCAGCATAAACTACCACTACTAATACTACTATTGTTGACCCTCCTCCTGCTGCCGCTGGTACTTCTTCTTCTTCTTCTTCTTCTACCGCTCCGGTGGCCTAATTGGTTAGAACGTCCTCCTCGGATGCGGGAGATCGTGGGTTCGAAACCCGGAAGAGTCATACTAAAGACTTATTAAAATGTTACTAACACCTGCTTCGCTTGGCGCTCGGCATTAAGAGGCTAGTGTTAGGGCAGGTCGGCCTGATGTTAGAAAAATGTGACTGGGTGGGACATCATGCTACATGTCTGCGGCATGATGCCTCAGTGCTAGACATCACTATAAACTGCCACACTGCAGACATCGTAGCGATATGACTGGAAAATTGTTAAAGTTACGTTAAAAATCCAAATCACACACACACACACACTCTCTCTCTCTCTCTCTCTCTCTCTCTCTCCTTCTTCTTCTTCAGCAATTGGTTCTTTAGCAGTCAGCAGGATAAAAAGGGAGACAGAGTCAAATCAGGTTAATTTCTAGTATATTAATTTTCTTATTTTATGAATCAATCCAATTTTTACATTTTGTAGCCTTGTGTATGAAAATATATTTATTAAAATATTTTGCTGTAAGAGAAATAAATAGTATTAAGCCAGAACATGCTGGAAACAAAGTTTTTTAATTCTACCACGATTTAAACCAATATGAAATTATTAATGAATGCATGAAATACGAGTTTCACAAGAAATACTAGTTTCACAAAACGTTAAGTAAAATATTATCTAAGCTCCAGAGAGGCAACCGTATTGACATTACTCCTTCTGTTGCAGTTAATTGACTTTATCAAAGCAAGTAGAGATCATTGTGCGATCCACGGTCTAAAATTAATAACTACCTTTGGTAAACGATCATTACTGTATATAAAAACGTACAACACTGTACCTGTGTGTGATTTCCGAATAATACATCATAAAATGTTGAGAATATTGACTCTGCACTTTGGTCCAATTGTAATGCACCAAATGCGGCATCGTATGCGTAGAAAAATGAAGGCAATGCTGACACAAGGTCATATTATAACTAAGCGTGAAAAACGACCCAGATTATAATTAAGTTTTTCGTTTGAGCTCAAGCTAGTTGAATGTTTATGCATTTTTCATACTATAATAAGGGGCTCACAATAATACAGTTGCAAATGAGTCTCATGATCCATCTATAAAATTTACACATTATCATTTCTATCCTTAATCCTCTTTGTCGTCATGTACAAATTCAAAGTTTCTGTAGTCAACTGGCTACCTAAATGGTGGAATAAAACGAATCAGGAAAATATTTATAAAAATAATACTGGCAGAGAAGGCGACACGCCTATTGATTTTAAATAAAGGTAAAGGAGGAGTTATTTGTCTGACACCCTGTCTATTGCTTTTTTCATGAAATTGTCGACTTTCACATAAATGTATTAAACTTCTTATACTGATAATTTGATAAACTCGATTGATGTGAGATATAGGTGTTTGTGGGGATTTTTCTCACACATTTTCCCCACTACCTAATTTAGACATATTGGGGAGAGAACAGGAAAAGTAAAAATGTAAATATACTCTAAACCTCGTGGTATCTGCGGAAGCGTCTTTAGTTGGAATGAACACCTGTACCTTAGCGGTTAGTGCGCCTGACTCACAACCAGAATAGTGGAGTGAATCGTGTGTGTGTGTGTGTGTGTGTGTGTGTGTGTCTGTGTGTCTGTATGTGTGTGTGTGTGTGTGTGTGTGTGTTTTGCAAAGTTTGCAAAATATCATTATATCGATGGTGAAAAGAAAATTATTTATTGAATGGGTCAATTTGTGCCCGAGACATTAGTCATACACTTTTAGGAGAACTGAGATCTAAATAGACACTAATATTATATGTAAGATAATAACTGACTGTATGCACAAAGAAATTATGCATGTATGAATGCAATGAATGCATGTATGAATGCATGTATGAATGCTATGAATGCATGTATAAATGCATGTATGATTGCATGTATGAATGCATGTATGTCTAGATGGATTGACGGATAGATGGATTGTCGGTTAAATGATGTGAACAATTAAGTAGTTAAGTAAATAAGTACGTCAGTGAGTAAGTAATGAAGACTAGATCGATGGGTGTATAAGCATATAGGTACTGTATATACGCATTATATAAATATATAATAGATCGATGTAAAATCCTACCTATAAATAAGGGGGTGATCTTACATACATTTAATACTTTCTTGGACCGAATATTTTTGGTCCGAATCAAACGTTCTCCAATTTAAATATTGAATGAAAATTTACATTGAAACACATTATTGGTTACTGAAGAAAGAATCCATAATTAAAAAATAACATAAACAAGAGATTCAATTGTAGGGAATTAGTTCATATTTAATTTTTGGACGGTACTCGAAAGAGTAAAGAATGTTGATATCCTTGGCACGAAATATATTGTGTAGTTATCATTTCGAACTTCGCTTCCATTATAGAAGGGCTGGTATAGATTTATATAGCTTTAATGGGCTATTCAGAACATCGTTTATGAGCCATTAAGCTAAGATAGGGGGCTTTGTTAAGACTAACTGAAATTAATTTCACTTTTTTACTATATTATCAAATGGCAGTAGTTTTAATATAAATACTATATTTATTATATTAAACTATATGGCCTACATTTAAAGGGGACCAAAGGACAAGCACAGTATAGAAACATTGCAGGATATAATTTACTGGACGTTCACGGGAGACTATTTTTTTTAACAGCTGGAAGATTGATAATTAAATCTATACATTTTGAACGTATTTTTAATATAACGTAATTTCATATACAGTTATGCATTGTTTCTATTACAGAAGATCAATATATGTACAGCTTGGTTTAGTTCTAAGTGCTACAGGTACATTTGATAGCCATCACAATGAATCAAGCTATCAGTAAAGTAATATCGAAAATTCAGAGGTTTTTACCCTTGTGGTTTAAAAGGGATTAATTCTTTATCAGGGATGAAGTCTTAAACTCTTTCATATTATAACGATTCGAATCGGGTTTTTATCCCCTCCAAATAATCGATAATGCCCGGGCAATAGATATATTCCATAAGAATAGAATTAAGGGTATGAACTTTCAAGTGCATTATAACATTTATACATTTCAAGTACAAGTTTTGCCCTTCGTTCAAATTTGCATATTAACAGATCTTGTCATGGTTTCGCTAAACATGTCACATTTTTCCCCAAAATTAGATTACGAAATATAATTCCTTTTCATTAGATGGAAATACTGATACTCATGAATAATCAGCACACATCAGGGATTCAAAAATCTTCATAATACCCATAATTCTATGGACATGTCTTGTTTTATTTCTGATTGATGTGCGGATTTCTTCAAATTTGGAGAATTCTTTAACTCTTTACCAAGATCAAAAGGATTTTTGGGCATGCAATTTTAAAATGGTGTAAATTTATTTTGATTTCTTTATACTATCTCTAACTTTGCACTATAGTCACAAGAATCGTAAGCAAGACATTTCGGTTTCTTAATTTAAGGGAGAAAAAGTAAACAATTTAATGAAACTACCGCCTGGTTTATGCCTTAGATAATTAAGCTATAAATCTAGTAACTAGAAACTTAATATCGGCATTTTTGTTCAAATGAGGTCATGGGCTTCAGTAATTACCACTTTTAAATCGCCTTCTATTATCTCAATGAACAAAATGTATAGTTGAAATTTATTAAATGAAAATTCAAAGGACTGCAAGTTGTAGATGTACCTTTTAGGTGTATATTCAATATTTCTTTTCACAACTTATTGATGGCCCTCTCCATACGAAAATTATTCAAAGAAGTTAAATTTAAGAGACGGCAAAAGAAAGAATCCATCGACCTTCCAAGCAAAGCAAAAATATGAACTATGAAAACTACCTAAGAAACAATTTAGGAACAAATGCAATGCAACAAGACACTAGTCAAATGGTACCTAATAACTCAGTTTATCAATTAATTTAAAATTCAGCATATGGAATACAAAACACACCTGTCAGCAAGAATGACGGATAATATTTTATTAGTATAAAATTCTATCATATAATATTTTCAACAGACATATGAAAGGTGACAAGGGCTTAGCGCATCTCTTTTCAAAACTTTTTGGTACTGGGTATACATTTAAGAACAGTACATAAATCATTCAAAAGTGCACTTGACGGACATTGAACCAGAACGTTTGACAGCAGGACTCATGAAGTTAGGTGTCTCACTCCTAAAACAGGTAAACTATGAATGACTCTTCTAACAAAATTAAAATTCTGAAAGATTGATCATTGACACGATAAACATAGCTTAGTGTTACTTTATTTATTCAGTAATCAACTGGCATCCATTGGATTTGAGAGAACTAGTCAGTGCCAATATGTAAAATTGGTACCAAACCCAGAACAAACGTAATTTTCTGTGGAAGATTCTTTTTCGAACCTGACCAGCAATAATTTATACGTTTATGATGCAAGTTGCAGGTGGTGTAATTATTTCTGCACCAGCCTTTATGAAACGAACTGGTATGGTCTCCATGGCAGGTCACACCTTGAAATCTTTCATATGTTTTGGTTAAACATTTTTAATTGACATACATCCTTCAAAGAATCACCTGTACTACTTTGGCTTGTATAAAATAATTTTTGATAATGAACTATGGTTTAAACTAAATTAAGGAAAAGAAATAGGCACCTATAAGGCTCTGGAAAACCTAACAGATGCACCTGTGTACCAATGGAGCGGGTAGATAATGTAATAGATAGCTTTACTTCTAAATACTTTGAGCAAGAGTTTATTATATTGTGGATAAAGTATTACCCTGAAATTATATTATAAACACGTTATTTAAAATGGGAAAAATTGATAGGATCAAATTACTATTTTTGTATTAACTGACTATATCAAAGGAAGTGTAGATAATTATAGTTACGATCTGTGGTCTCATTTAACAAATACCTTTGTGTAAGTAATTTTTATTATATTTGAAATATTTGACCTTGTACCATACCTGCACACTGCAGATTTGAACAAGTTAAAATACTGATTTTAATCTTTGGCCCAATTTAGGTACTTTTAATTAGGTACATTAGATATAATGCTGC